>JADRCD010218110.1:54054-74114 GCA_019843815.1 Montemys delectorum | reverse complement strand
TTCTGTAGGCTTCTTGTATGTTCATGGGCAACTCTTTCTTTAGGTTAGGGAAATTTTCTTCTATAATTTTGTTGAAGATATTTACTGACCCTTTAAGTTGGAGGTCTTCACTCTCTTCTATACCTATTATCCTTAGGTTTGGTCTTCTCATTGTGTCCTGGATTTCCTAGATGTTTTGGGTTAGGGTCTTTTTGCATTTTGCATTTTCTTTGATTGTTCTGTCAATGTTGTCCATGTTATCTTCTGCCCCTGAGATTCTCTCTTCTATCTCTTGTATTCTGTTGGTGATGCTTGCATCTATGTTTCCTGACTTTTTTCCTAAGATTTCTAACTCCAGGGTTGTCTCCTTTTGTGATTTCTTTATTGTTTCTACTTCCATTTTTAGGTCCTGAATGGTTTTATTCAGTTCCTTCACCTGTTTGTTTGTGTTTTCCTGAAATTCCTTAAGGGATTTTTGGGTTTGCTCTTTAAGGGCTTCTATTTGTTTACTTGTGATCTCCTGTAGTTCTTTATGGGATTTTTTTGTTTCCTCTTTAAGGGCTTGTACCTCTTTATCTGTTTTCTCCTGTATTCATGTCCTTCTTAAGTTCCTCTATCAGCATTGTGAGATGTGTCTTTAGATCCAAATCTTGCTTTTCTGGTGTTTTGGGATATCCAGGGCTTGCTGAGGTGGGAGTACTAGGTTCTGGTGAAGCCAAGCACTCTTGGTTTCTGTTGGTAGGATTGTTGCTTTTGCCTTTTGCCATCTCTTGATCTCTGGTGTTAGAAGTTCTTGGTGTCTTAGAGCTTGACCTTTCCTTGCTGCCCTGCAACTCCCCTTCCACTCCTGAGGTCTTTGCCTCCCAGCTGGTCTGGCCTGAGTCCTTGGGCTGAAGTCAGCCCTGAGTCCTTGGGCTGAAGTCTGCCCTGGAGGGAAGCTCTCACCTGAGTCCTTGGTCTGAAGTTTGCCCTGGAGGGAAGCTCTCCCCTGAGTCCTTGGGCTGAAGTCTGTCCTGGAGGGAAGCTCTCCGATAGCAGGCAGGGGGCAGAGGTGGTCGATGATCCAGCTCTGTCACTCAGAAGCTGAGTGGCTCCTGTCCCTGCAGTCCTGAGACTCCCCTGCACTTCCTGAGGCCTATGCCTCCTGGCTGGTCCTGCCTGATTCCTGGGGCTGAAGCCTGCCCTGAGTCCTTGGGCTGAAGTCCACCCTGGAGGGAAGCTCTCCCCTGAGTCCTTGGGCTGAAGTTTGCCCTGGAGGGAAGCTCTCGCCTATCAGGCAGGGGGCAGAGTCCTGGGGCTGAAGCCTGCCCTGAGTCCTTGGGCTTAAGCCTGCCCTGAGTCCTTGGGCTGAAGCCTGCCCTGAGTCCTTGGGCTGAAGTCCACCCTGGAGGGAAGCTCTCGCCTATCAGGCAGGGGGAAGAGGTGGTCGCTGATCCAGCTCTGTCACTCAGAAGCTGACAGGCTCCTGTCCCTGCAGTCCTGCGGCTCCCCTGCAATTCCTGAGGCCTATGCCTCCCAGCTGGTCCTGCCTTAGCAAGACCCCAGAGAGAAAAAATCTTTATTTTCTTATGCTTGCCTCTTGCCATCTGGTTATCTCTAATGATACCTGCCCTTGCTAAATCTGACTGGAGTCAGTCCTTCCTGTGATCCTGGTTGTATCAGAACTCCTCAGAGTCAAGCTGTCTCTGTGATACTGTGATTCTGGGATCATATGACCTTGGGTTTGTTAAAGCACCTGGGAGTGCAGCAGCTTCCTCTGGGTGTTGTGAGACTGGCTGTGGAGCCCCGGGTCCAAGGTCTGCTCAGGACACCAGCCCAGAGAGACCGGAAGGAACCTGAGCCACACTGCTAGTGGAGTTCCTGTGTGCCTAGTCCAGCAGGTCCCAGTTACTCCCAGTGTTGGGACAGATGTTGGGTCCGCCTCACCTCTCATCCTGAGAGTTTCAGAGTGCCTGGGAGTGGAGCTTCCTCTGGATGTTGTGGGATTGGCTGCAGAGCTTGTGCCCAAGGTCCACTCAGGACATCAGCCCAGAGAGACCGGACAACATCTTTGTTGTTAAGGGAGAATTTATTCTGGATTTTTGTTTGAGAGGACTCAGTCTATTTTGACAGTGAGGGTATGACTGAGAACAGTTCACATCATAGTGGCCAAAACTCAGAAAATAGGAACACAGGAAGAGCCAGATCAGTATGTCCACCTAAAGGCTTGCCTTATGAACCCCTTCTCCACCTAGACCTCACCTCTTAAAGCAACTCCCAAAATCTTGGCTGCAGCTGGAGACCTGGGTGCTAACACCAGAAATTGTGAAGGATATTTTATCCTGAAACCATGTGACTTTTTCCCCCTGGTCCCAAAAGGCTCATGGCCACCTCATACTCCAAGATACATTTGATCCATCTCTAAAAGTTTCCAAAGTCCTGTAAATTCCAACTGTTTTCTTTGTTCCACTTTCCCAACACTTCCAGTCTCCTGTTCTCCACTGCATCTTCATCTTCACCCTCTCAGAGTCTCACATAGTTTTCTTGGGATTTGTCTGCATGAGCAATGTCTCCATGACCCCAGAACTCTTGCAAGTGATATGTCTCAAAGCCAACATTACATGGATGGTGCTGAAGCCTGCTGACTGCTTGAGCAGCAGCTAGACCCCTTCAATCACAGTGTGGTCTGTAAAGGTTTGGGTGGCTAAAGTCAGAAATAAACTGCCCTAGGTGTCCCTATGTGTACAAAGCTCCCCAGCGAACTACTCTCTCTTCTCAAAGCAAAGACTTTCAGTTGACTTTCCAATTTCTGCTCTCTGGAACCTATGACGAAGCATAGGGTTTTCCCTCGAGGCATTTTTCCTATTTTCCCAGTGCTGCATGCCTGGTGTCTCTTTACAGGGGCTGATTTCTAACAATCACATCCTCCTTACCTATCACCTTCCACCCATTGCCTTTCTGGCCAATCTCCACAAATTTTCAAACTTTCCAAACTTTTTCCTGACTGTAAACCTGGTTAAATGCCACTACCAACTATCATGTCACAGTTTGGATACCATGTCATATTAAAATTCCTCCAGCCAAATTTCATAGTCTCTTACTGTAGAATTCAGCTTCCCATGAAGTTTCAGTACACTGAAAAATACAGGTAAATGTTTCACTTCTTTGCCAGAACAAATGCAAATGGCCACATCCCATCTGACACCTCATAAGCCTGGCTTTGCTCTCCAGTTAAAGCGTGACGGAGAACAAAGAGCAAACCTGATAAGAGTGAAAGAGGGTGACATTCTGATATATAAAGGAAAAGAAAGCCAGTGGAACACACGTAATAAAGGGGTAATATAACACACCAAACACTACATTCTTTGCCTGGAAAAATGATATTGTATCTTGTTGTATGCTTCTGTGTATGTAAATATCATTTGGAAGGGTCTGAGAACAAGATACCAACATGATGCCCCAGTATACGTAAATATTTCAATATGTTTATCCTACAAACAAGGACATTTTCTTGCATAATCAATATGAGACCACTTTGGAGTATGATCCTCTTCATTACCCCATGTCTCTGACAACAATTTGTCTTTTATTTTACATACATGGGTTGAGGTAGAAATATGAATGTATCAAAGCTAAAAAGAAGCAAGGACAACCAAAGAAGACTGAACAACTACAACTCAGGAAGAGTGGATTTCACACTTAGTTTACACATCAATAAATATATGGAACTATTTAATTAATAAATTGCTGTACTAAAATAATTTCTTCAAATTATAACTCAAATGCATTTCTAGGACTCCATCTTTCGAAGTCAGCCTCCAAGATGGCTTCAATATGCATGTCCACCTTTGAGCACACCCCTCCCACACTGGATACGATGGCTTATGTGACTGTTAGGGTATAGAGAGGACCACAGAGCAAGACTTCCATGGTTGTGCCATAAGAAACTCGAGTTTCTGTCTTGCTGCCTGTTTGGTTACTCTCCTAGGAAATCCATGCCTTGTGAGTGCTCAAGCAGCCTATGGGAAAGTCCAACAGGTAAGGGACTGAGGCTCTCTATCCTGGAAAAAAAGGGCAATTTAGACATAGAGCCTCTATTTGACTCCTGCACTCGTTTGGGCACCTCAACTGCAACCTCAGAAGACTTTAGTCCAAATTGCCCAGCTCTGCCACTCCTAAATTCCTGATCCAAAAAAAAAAAAAAAAAAAAAAAGACAGGATAATAAATGCTAATAACTATCTTACTACATAAAATGTAAGAGCAGTTAGTTATGATATCAAAGACAGTGATTTGATCTTCTAAAATGAGGCTTTCAAAAGTTGGTGTCAAAGTATGATCAAGGCATCAACATGTACAATTGCCAAATCTGAAAAAAAAAAAAACAATATTTAAATAGGATAAATAGGAAATGCTTTTTGTATTGTATGCATGTAGGTGTGCACACTTGTGTGGGCATGTGCACATGGAGCACTGAGGTTGAGGGTGAGTGTCTTCTTCAGTCACTCTCCACTTTATATGTGGAGACAAAGTCTCTCACATGAACCCAGGGTTTGTCATATCAGCTAGCCTGGCTTGCCGGCTTCTTCTGGCCTTCTCTGCCTTCCATGCTTCAGGCCTGCCACTACACCTGCCCAGTATTGACATGAGTGCTGGGATCCAAATTTCCACCTGAGTGCTTGCATAGCAAGTGTATAGCAAGCACTTTTGCTGCTAAACCCAGTCCTAAATTGGAAGCATTTTAAAGTAAGTTATACAGAGAAGATGTTTAATTACTAAAGCAAAAATGTGTTAAATCCATTTTTCTCCAGATATTATGTTAGGAACCTACAGTATTAAATATAATATTCATGAAGAATATTTAACCAAATGAATCAGAGTCATATAAAGGCATAGAAGCTATAGAGAATTTATCTAAAATATATTTATAGTTTCATGTGTTTATATATTTATAAAACAGAAGTGAATAAATATGTGCATGTGTGAAAGAAAAGCAAAGGCAATACATATAACTGCTAACAATATTGTCCTTGGTTAGGGTGGAAGTGACTTGGAACAGTTAAATTGGAGTCTGTAATTTTTTGAAACTACCATAGAATATCTATTCTACTTTTAGTTTATATTTGCCAGAGCAACTGAAGGTAGAAACAAATGACGATGCGAGACTATGCCCAATCACAGGATCTGATTTCTGGAAACGGCGTCTGGATCAGCATCCTTTTCGCAGATGAGAACTCAAGCACAAGGCTCAAGCCTGGAGGTGCAGCGATTGATTCCCTTGACAGCCATTACAGCTGGTAATGACGGAGCCTATGGGCAAATGTAAGACTCTTGTTTCCCGATTCAGACGTTTCCCCCATGATATGCTGTCACCAGTGTTTCAATCACAAGACCACTGACCCACCCTGAGAGGAATGAATTTGGAAAGTGTGTGGCACTAAACAATGGCAAACACTTCTGCTCGGTTGCTGAATCATGGAGAAATCAGCCTGTAAGCAATTAGGCAACAACTCACACTACTTAGATAAGTACTTAAGGATGCTCATGCACTCCAACACACAACTGCAAACTTCAGTCTCAGACACACCCTGTGTTACACAAGGAATGCCTAGTAGACCCAGGAAGATTATTTTAATACATTTATTTTTTTGCAATCTCATGAATACAGACAACTAATCCTAATTGTTCTTTATTATTCTCATTTATCATCTCCCTCCACCATAGGTACTAAACAACCTTTTCTTCCCAATAAGTCCCTGTCATAATTGCGTATCTGTGTGTGTGTGTGTGTGTGTGTGTGTGTGTGTTGTGTGTGTGAGAGAGAGTGTGTGTGTGGATGTGCATGTGTGTGTGTTCATGCATCTAATTCAGATTACATACATGAGTCTGCATCAGGATTCAATGACTTGATCAAGGGTAATTTGGCAGCAGAAGGCTACACTACTGAGAGACATGATATCCCTCCTCCAGCAACCTCTGACTGCTTGTAGCTCCCAGGGGGTGGGTGCATTATAGATTCTTTCCTTTTCCGTAATGGAATGCTGACAAGGCTGGACTTCTCCAGGTCTTGTGTAGGTAACCACTGCTGCTGTGAGTTCATGGATGCAAGATCCATGTCACATCCAGAAGACAGCATTTCACAGCCCTCCTTCCTACCCTCCAGTTCTTCAGTTCTTTCTATCCGCTTTTCCGCTACATTCCCTGAGGTGTGGGGAAAGCGATGTGTGACTCACTCTGGGCAGATCACCCAATAGCCGCTTGTTTTTGCAGCAGTTTGACAAGTTCTGAGTCTTTGCCTGAATTGTCACCTACACCAGGGAGAAACTTCTCTGATCAGGTCTGAGAATAAGATTTTGATGTGGACTGATCTACATGATCTTTTCATGAGACACTGATTTATCGTCCAATCTGCTTTGGTCTGACATTCGGTCATGCCAGAGCAACAAATATGTCTCCTTTGCCTACTTCCTTGTGAATCCTACCACCTGTGGCCATTTATTAACAGCCAGGCACAGTATATAGAGTAAGAGTCCTCTAAAAGTCTAAATGAAGAATAAAAGAGCTCCTTATATAGATCAAAATCAACCTTAAACTTCTTACATATTAATGAGTCAGCAATTTCACCTTGGAGAAAATAAGTAATTGGTGAAAATAGAAAGTCTGAGAGCAGGGAAACTCGTTAAGAGTTCTAAATCTCTCTCTCTCTCTCTCTCTCTCTCTCTCTCTCTCTCTCTCTCTCTCTCGCTCGCTCACTCGCTCGCTCGCTCTTGCTCTCTTTCTCTCTCTCTCTCTCTTGCCTGCTTGCCTTGTGGAACTGAGCAACTATTAGATCCTTGGACTACCATTCAACTGCTGCCGCTGACCATTGTTGGGAGTTGGACTACAGACTGTGTTGGGATTGTAGCTATGCATTACCACACCTGACACTTCTGTATGGGAAGGTTACCAGCCTTCTCATACTGAAGGGGAAGAGTGAAGCCTTTATTGAGATGCACATGCAGGAAATTGCTGACACCACACGTCAGCAGTATCGGTGCCATGCTGCCAGCCCAACTACGTCTAGTTCTCCAAACACAAGGTGTTCAAGACCAATAGATCTCCAAACAAGGTGCATGCCAATGGGGGGCTTTGCAGGTGGTGAAGTCAGTACACTTGGTAAACCTGGCCTTCATGCTCTCCAGGGGCCCACAGATACCAGGATGGTGATGGCTGACCGGAACACCGAACTCAGCATCATCATGGGAATATCCCTGCTGCCAGTGATCCTGGATGTTCTGCACCAGACTTTCTCCAAGTGCAGCACTGTCTTTGGTATCATCATCTTCACTAAGACCAACCAGTTCCAGATAAATGTAGCTACCACCAGGAAGCCTCTCTCTACTGCAAATGGAGACCATCACAGGAAACCACAGCTGGACACACGGCAGAGCTTGGTGGATTGAGGGAGCTCAGGCCCAGTGGACACATCTAAAGCTCAGCTCTTGTATCTATTGCTCAGGAAACATTGAGGAAGAGAGAGTGGAAAGATTGTAAAAACGAGAATACCTGGAAGCTTGCAGTGGAACAGTTTCTTCTAGAAAGGACTATATAAACAAAACCAGAACAATGCCAATATCAACGGAGATTTTAACATAGGAGAGAAAAATTTTCACCAGATTCTACCACCAGGCAGAGAACTATAGGAAACTAATGAGTTCCGGAAGAATTAGCCTCTCCCAAAGATAAGTTCATATACTTATTGGTTGTTTCACGCAGAATGGTCAGACTAGAAACCATATATACTCAAACAACAAAATGAACTCAGTATCTTGGATCATACATACACATATACACATAGATATGCATGTAACTAACAACAAAAAATGCCCATCAACTTGAGAGTAATGGCTGGATGGACAGAGGCTGGAGGGAAGGCAGGGAGAAAAGCAAGGTATAATTCTGCTTTAATTAAAAACTTATCAACTAAAATAACATTACAGGCTAGATGTATATTTTAAAAAAGAGTCAGTTTACCTGTTCTTTTAAAAAGTAAAACTAAGTCAAACATGTTGGCATGCATCTTTAGTCCCGGCACTCGAGAGGCAAAGTCAGGTGGACCTCTGAGTTCAAGATCAGCCTGGACTACAGGACAGTGAAGGGCCGCACAGAGAAATCCTGTTTCAAAAAAAAAACAAAAAAACAAAAAAACCTCCACAAAACTAAAATAAATAAAATACTATTTTAATAAATAATATTAAGTAATAATTAAAAACAGTTCTAAATCTGTTTGTGTGTAAACTGTTGTTTCCAATTCTGTTAAAATTACCTCAAAACGAGTCAATAAAACATCAATAAGCAACAGAACCCAAGCCTCTTTTCATCTGCTGCCTCTTACATGGTACTTGGTCATTTGAAGTCATAAATTTTCTATCTGATAGCTCTTTGTAGTTCTGGTGTTTTATACTGCATGACTCACGTGTAAACTCTAGTGCAATTTCTTCTGACTGCAGAAGGAGACTCTCAGTCTTTGGATCCTAACCGAGCTTGTGTTATATGGCTCTCTTTAGGAAACACGAAGCACCGTGTAATTGATTAAGAGACGTAAGGCCAGGTCATTGGTAAGGAGGCTGCTGTAGCTAGACAGCCTCACTCAACAACAAGGTCAGTGGTTTTACTTTGGTGTTGAGCAAAATGGGAAACAAGTCATCTGGCAAGTAGAGAGATTCTCTGACAAGGAGCCAACGGATGGAGAGAACGTTTTCCATTATGAGAAAGAATTTTTTACAGATTGTGGAATTACGTGAGCAGTATAGAGATAAAAGGGACTTTGTTGGCAATTCTCTTACACCAAGAATTTACTAGTAAGAAAACAAAATGTAAGATGAAGACATTTCTACACTGTTAGGCCAGGAGTTCATTGGTGCCATATCTCCTCACCTTAATGTCACCATATTCATCTGCCAAATTAACACTCCCACAAAAGGAAATGATTTCATGGGCCACTGAGCAAACGACCAGTTAGCAATAAGTGAGATGTTTATGATAAAGATGAGTGCACTCATCTTTCATGTGTAACAAAGTTGTAATAGGTATTTTTCTGCTGCTAAAATAAAACAGCACTACCAAGAAAGAATTTATTTAAGCTTACAGTTCTAGGGTGTTAGAATCCAAAATGGCTGGAACATCATGGTAGCGAGTAGTGGTCATGATGGTGGGAACAGCAAACTGAGATCTCACATCTAAACAAGCACAATAGATGGGGGGAACTGGAATGACATAAATCTTAAAACTCTTAAAACCCTTCTCCAATGATATACATCCTCCAAAAGGCTGTACCTCTTAACTCCTCCCGAACAGCACCACCTACTGGACAACAAGTGTTCAAACATCTAATCCTCTGAGGGATATTCTCATTCAAACCAGCATGAGTGTGAAAATTATTAAAAATTCATTTCAAAATGCATTTTATATCTATCAATAATTTGACAACTGTATATATGTATAAAAAAATCACATGTTTCTACCAGCTGGGCAGACTCTGTTCATTGTGGAGATAAGCAACTGCATAGTGGTCTAAAATATCTTCCAAAGTGGATGACCTCCTGATTAGAAACCTGGGCCTCAGATACTTGAAGTTCCTTTTTACTAAAGCACAAGAAGGCTGGATGTGCCTCCAGGAAATAGAGACAAAGAACAGCTTTCCCTGGTTTGGAGTGGCTCCTGGAATCCTCTTGGTATGACAGTTTTATGACACATATCAGCCACTCCTGAGCTGCATCATCAAGTCCTGCTTAGCTGGTGAACAAGAGGAACAAGGTGACCCAAGAGCATTCTGATCCATCTTTCTAAAAAAAAAAAAAAAAAACTTGCATAAAGTATTTGAGACTAAGAAATTTCTTTGTGGCTGCTCAAGGAAGCGTTTTATCAATAAGGTATAGTTAAGACAGGAGCTTACCTTCAAGTATAATGTCACCCTTCTCATGTCATAAGCCTTTAAGGTTTGGAACATTGTCACATCAACTTCTTTTAATGGTTCTTTTGTTTTAATCACATGTCTTAAACAAGGGAGATAAATGACCAGCCAGTGTCTAGGATGTACTGTGGGCACTATCCATGGTCTACTAATTCTGATCTCAATCTCAAATATGAACTAGCTCTATCCTGTACCACTTTCCTTCCTGTCCATCATTTATCTGGGCTATGACAGTAAAGCACGATCATTTCCAATGCCTATGCCTTTTCAGGACTTCTATCAAATTACTGTTGCCCATTCAACTTTTTGTCCTACTGTTTTCTTGGGAAAGAGTGGTTTTACATTTCTTTTTTTTCTTGTTATTTTTATTTTGTTTTGTTTTTCTTCCAGCACTGGGAATTGAATCTTACACATGCCATGTAAATACTCTACCACTAAGCTATAGACCAAATCCTTTTTTTCTTTTTTTCTTTTTGTCTGTAATTCAGCAAAAATGCATGGAGCAATACTAGCTTTTCTAGATTCCAAAGACCTTCCAAAGAACCAAATAAGAAAACATGTGCATGATCATAAGATTAAAAGACTACAAGGGAATAAATCATGTTATAACATTGAGATATTGTTGTACTGTTTTTTTGTTTGTTTGTTTGTTTTTTGTCTGTACGGGTACAGAAAATTGAGCTTTCCGTGTGATAGGAATCCCATATTCTTTTCTTTCCACATTTTAAATCAGAATTTCTTCCATTTTAAATCTTTGGTGTATTTCAAGTTGGATTCTACCAATCCTTTCTTTTGCTAACAGAATCTATATGACTTTGAGTCAGTAATGAGAACAAGAAATAATCCTGAGATTCCTCTTAACTGGACTCCAGGTTTAGAGAGGAGACTTGTTTATACACAATAACACAGCAACAGCAGAACCAGTTTGAACCCCAGGTCTGTCTCAGACCCTGTGCTAACTCTGCCCTGGTCTTCATGGGGAAGGAAATTTAACTTACAGTAGACCTGGGGGACATGGTTCCTTCCCTAATTCTCCATTCTGCAGAGCTTGCTAACCTGTGAGCTTGTTTTTGAAATTTTTAGGATGCAATAAGTAAAGAAGACATCAAGGAACAATAAAGGCCTTATATCAACAGATAATCTCTTAAATTAGTCTCTTGAGTAACTACAGACTTTGTGGGGCTGGTGGATGCTTGAAGCTTTTATCTTCAGTGTTTTTTAGCTGTTTTGGTCCTTTGGGGTTTTTGCTTTCTTTTTGCCATTGTTTTGGCTTTGGGGGAGGGGTTTTTGATTTCCATCACCCATGATCCCTCTTGATGCCTCACTCTTCTCAAATACAAATCAGGTACCAGCTTGTCTTAGAGACTTTGTAGTCTTGTCCTAGAGGAGATTAAGAGGGGGCCCCTGCACCTCCTCTTGTACCCATGAACAGGTGTGAGGGGCTCTCACTCTGGGTAAATTTCCTTTGTAAGACATACGGCCTCTTTTTTTTTTTCTCTCTCCAAATTGGCAGAGGGATCAAGAAAGATCATGGAAAAGTCAGCAACTCTTTGTATCTTTGTATTGTTGTGTTAATTCATTGGTTTGAAAAACATATATCTGCTTCTTGTGGTGTTTCAGCATCTTGGGGGCCATTGCTGACGGAAGGGGAAGGCTAGCTGGTTTGTCAAGACAGCAAGTGGCTTACATGGAAGTGCCTCTTCCACAGCTCACTGATGCACAGCCCGCAGTCCGCACCCCACCTAGCTCCTTATTAATTTTCATACATCAAGCCAGTATTTGCCCTTCTCCTTCTCTAACTCATCCAGAGCCAGAGGAAAGACAACCAGAGACTGCCTCTGTGGAGCTCACTGACTTCATTAGGAAAAGCGTGTTACTGTTCCTTAAACTTTCCTGAAAGAAAACAAAAGGTGCCATGCCTAGGCTTTCCTTCACATAACTGTTTCTGCCTCGTGGTTAAGGTGATGTTCCTCTTGCCGTGTGGCTCTCTGTGGAATGGCAGGCCCTCTTCCTTTGGGAAATTAATAAATAAATCTCAGATCTCTGATAGTAATAAACTCTCTGGCAACAACACCGGCCTCTCTGTGTTATCACTTGGTTCCAACCGTATAAATCAATGCCTGAATCTAATTTTCACACAGTTGTGATGCCCCATGGAGATCTGCTCATAGACATTTTGATGTCAGGTGCAAATTAGTTGAAACTTCAATCTTACCTACCTTTCCTGCACTAATAATGGAATTTTATATGCATAGGAAGTGTTCTTTGGTTGTGTTTATTCATTCAAAAGTTCTTCAATTGACACTAATGTGTGTGCCAGTTTACTAGGACATAGATATGTAGCAATCCGTTACACACTCAAGCTGAATGTTTGAACCAGATGCAACCGATCACGAAAAATCAGTGCCTGGACTTAGAGTGTTACTGTGAGACCTGGAGGTGGGAATCTGCCACAGGGCTGTCAACACAGTACTCTTAGTTACCTTGCAAAGAACACCATGTCTTCAGATCCACGCTAAGCCAAAGGCACAGTTATACTGGCATGGTTCTGAGGCTCTAGAGTAAAGGCATTTGCCAAAATACCATCTCAGAGAGAATCAGTCTGAAGTCAAGCTACCGTTTTGAAGAACAGCTAGAAAATAGGAAACAAAATTGAAACTTAAAGACCATGAAGACAAATGATGCTTAATGAAAGATTCAAAGAAGCTGGTGTGGAGCAGAGCCAGTGGAAAGTTGTCTAAAGGAAAACACGGGTGGACAGTGAGATTTTTATCTAGCTCTCAGCAATCTGGGCATATCCAAAGGGCGGCTGATGGAATAGACATTAGCCCATTATTTCAGACAAACACAAAAGCAGGTACAATGTGAGATGCTGGGTCTGCCACCATTCTAGTAGGCTTAAGCGAGTTAAGAATACTCTGATTTCCTCCTCTCCAACAGATAAGCATAGCAATATGGAATTCTGGAATTTGAATGACCAAATCGTTACCCAGTAGAAAGAAAGAAGTTCAATAAGACCAGAAGAAAGAATGATGAGCACAAGGGAACCAGAGTTCAGCGGGACTTCTCCATGGGAAAATGAAGCAAGAGTCAGTATTCTTCCAGGAGAGGAGAGATCAATGGACACTGTCGGTTTGCTCACTTGGCAAAGGTCTCCTTAAGAGACCATCATCTTGTTCTGGAGACAGAAACCTGCCACCCTGAATCCTAAATCATGAAACATAATACCACCTGTGGAAGTGTAGAGGGTAGCCTAAATTATGTCACTTCCTGCTGGTTGATTGGAGCATGTGCAGATGCTGGTGCCACATAATCACACAACAGGAACCTGACCTCCAGGACAACATTGCTATTGGTTTACTTAAGATAAAAATGAAAACTTAAGAATTGTGTTGTTATTCTGTCTTTCTTCTCATACAAGTGAAACTGGATGTCAACTTCGTTCTCAGTAACAGGGTAGCTGAGAGTAGGTGGTATCAGTCAAAGGAACAGAACCCCTTGGCAGCTACAGGAGGCTCTGGAGTTAAAGGGAAGTTAGGTGAAAAGCAGACTTCTCTGGGCTGGAGAGATGGCTCAGTGGTTAAGAGAACTGACTGCTCTTCCAGAGGTCCTGAGTTCAAATCCCAGCAACCACATAGTGGCTCACAACCATCTATAATGATATCTGATGCCCTATTCTGGTATACATATCTGAAAATAGCAACAATGTCATATACATAAAATAAATAAATCTTTTTTTAAAAAAAGATGATACATTTGTGTTTTTTTTTTTAAAAGCAGGCTTCTTTAATGAAGCCAAGTCAGAAGTAAGGGTTATAATCTAAAATCTCCTATGTAGACAGGAATTACTACATAAAAACTTAAGAGTCAGAGGGAAGGGTCAGCAGGCCTTTGCCTTCCATAATGATGTCAAGAGAGGAAGTCCCTTCTTTTTCTAACTTTTTGACTCCCTCGGGCTGACATCCTAGTTTTCTCCGGTAAAACTTGCCTTCGCTTCTTTTGTTTTGAAAACCTGGACTTACCCATAGAAAAATTATTCAGGGAAAATGAATGCTCTTACAATTTCAATATAAAATGTCCCCCACATGACCATATACTGAATGCCTTTTCCCCAGCCAGTGATGTTATGGAAACATTAGGAATCTGTGCATACATAGAGGAAGTAAGACACTGTAGGCATGCATACGGAGGGTCTTTTTATCCTAGTCCTTTCCTCCTAACCCTGGCTGCCTTGAGGTAAGCTGCTTGTCAATGTGCTCTCTACTTGACAATGTCCTCTCTACTTGACAGTCTATCTCACCATAGCCTAAAACAGTGGAGCCAGACAACCAGAGACTGAAGTCTGAACGGGTTAAAAAAAAATCCTTTCTCACTTAAGTGGTTTATCTTAGGTATTTGTCAATGACGTGAAAACCAACACATTGTGTCGTGTGACTGTTCACACAAATCTAACATTGTCTCAGAGCCAAGAATCCAGAGAAGGCATTCTTTAGACAATCTCTTGCAACCGAGAGATTGTATTTAAGGAATACTATGGGTGGGAGGTCTACCAAGATGGCTCAGTGGTTAAGAGCGATTGTTTTCTTTGCAGAGGACCTGGGTTTGATTTCCAGGTATCCCTATGGTGGCTCACAGCCACCTCTAACTCCAGTTCCAGAGGATGGGTACCTTGTGCTGGCCTCCATGGGCGCTGCACGCATGTGGTACACAGGCATGCATACAGATAAAACATTCATATGAATAAAATAATAATTTAAAAACAGAAACGTTTTCAGTATAATATTCCACTAGAGAATACAAGGCATGCCATTTTGGTCAGGAGATGCTATTCAGTATTCACTTTTGGACGAATTTTGTATCTGAGACACAGGGCTGGAGTGGTTTCTAATTTAAAATTAGATGGTGAGGAAAAGAAATCTGGATACTATTAAAAATTATACCTGTATCATACTAAAAGGGATTTTTCAGCAATTGTCAAGCCAACACATCATATTGCCAAACCCATAAACTGCTTCCAGAAACAGATGGGATTTATATCACAGACTCTCACACCTCATGGGGAGGGACATTTGAGTCAATTAACCCCTTGTCAACAGTATCTAATCTAGAGGAGTACACACACAAAATTCAAATATATTTTGTCTAGATTTTCTAGTACCTAATTTTGTGTGGCATCTTCTCTGAGGCAGGGCACCATTGAGTAAAGGCAAAGTCTAATGATAGTTCCTCAAAATGCAGGCTCTTTCTTCACACGTAATAAGAGTATCTTCTGAAGATATTTACCGTGCAGATTTCCTGCCACAGTTGGATGAACCGTTCAGTCGTGCCTAACATAAATGTCATGCCCAGAATTAAGAAAGAAAACAATAGACTACAAAAACATCAGTGTGTGGTAGGCTAGCGCTGATATTTTGAATGGAGGACTCTGAAGGATTTGTGTACCTTATAAAATGTGTTGGTGCAATATTGATATCTATGATCATCTTTAGAAGGAACTATGAGGATAACTTTATAGTTCTTGTGCAGAGCGTTGTCTGCCTGAGTGGCTTAATTTTCTTTAGGAGGTGTGTGTGTGTGTGTGTGTGTGTGTGTGTGTGTGTGTGTATACACGCGTACACTTGTGCTTGTACTTGTGCATGTACATGTGCGTGTGTGTAGCCCAGTAAGGTACAAGAAACCTTGGTTAGGATAATCCAAGTGGCTTCCAAAATAATATAGACTATAGGCATATCCCTGGGTGACCGTTCAGTGGTTGGTTGAAAGTGTGCTCCTATTGCTGAAGATACCACTCACTTAGGACAGGGGACTCTGATGATTTGAACTGAATCTGACCATATAGTCTGTTTTCTGCAGTCCAGCTTCCATGGTTCCAGAAAATATTACACAAGATGCTAAGGGAGGAAAACAACTAAAATGTCCTACCCAGCAGGGACACCTATGAACCATGACAATTACCAGCATGGTGAGGTATGTGTAAAGATGAAATAAGTGCCTTTCCTGTGTCAGTGGTAACTGTCAGCTGTCCAAGCAGATTCAAAGCTCACCCAACAGGAAGGAAATCATATCTGGTTCTAGAAACTTAGCCAGCTTCCCAGACCTAGCGAGGTCATGGATCTTAGAATCTACTACTGCCACTTTGCTAGACTAGCGTAATTCCTTACTACATCCTAAATCTCATCATTCTACCCACAGATAGGTGTATCCTCATCAGAGGAGCCCCTTTTTATGGAAGTAGAGACCATTACAGTAAGTCACAATGCAGAGATCAATGGATCATGGGGATCCCAGTTCCTACACATACATCTGTCTCACAGTTCCAATAAATATATTACTCATTGAGGAAGAGGGGGCTGGGGGGATTTTAAGAGCCAGAATACAAGGAGTGCTGTTATGAAACAGTATCTCCTGGAAATGGTCGCATACAAGACCATGACAATGGCAAAAGCAACAGGTATTTTTGTGAAAGGTAAGAAGTTTGAGGGGTCCCACCATAGACAAAGAATTAAAGGCAAATTAATGACTTCAGAGAGAAAGAAAATTAGCCTCTTCCAAAGATGAGAACACTTGCTGATTGTCCAATGTGGAGTGGCCAGCTTTGAAACCATTTGCACAAATAACAATAATGGGCTTATCAGGATAAATATGATATATATACATATATATTTATGTATACACACATATACATATGTAAAAATATACATATATACATGTACATAACAATAATAAAGACAAAGGGGCTATAAACTTGAGAGTGGGGTGGCATAGAAGAAGGTGGAGGGAGGGTAGCTGGGAGGGGATGGAGGGAGAAAGGGAGAAAGGAAGTAATGTAATTCTGTTTCAATTAAAGTCATATTTAAAAAAATAAAGTCATATTTTAAGCTAATAAGTTTAAGCGTATTAGTTTCAATCATGCTGGCTTAGATATATTAGTTTAAACCATGGGGATGTCAGATAGGCTCTACTTTTCAGAGAGGAAAATAGATTAAAGAGGCCACCAGCTACACTATAGATTCACTGTCCACACTGACTTGGCACTCCAACGTTTTCTCCTGCATCATTTCTGCTTAGTGAGCCCAGAACGTTTATACACCTAGGAAACAGATGAGGTAGAGAACCTCAGCAGTTTCACTGAACTAAAGCATCTTTACCATAAAGATGTCTTCCAAGAGCTTGTAAATAGTGTAAGGAAGCTTCACAATTAAATAAACAAAATGGAAGTCAGTAATGAAACATTGTTTTACTGGCTTGTTTTGCCGATCTGATGGAAAGCTTCATGAAAGGAAGATTCGGTGGGTGTGAATATTGGTCAGTAAGTGAAGACAATGTGGCTATTAACAGTTTGGCCCTGAGTTAATTGCTTTCTATAACAAATAATTTGGGAAGGACTTCACTTCTCAGATGAATAAATTTTATGATAAAGCTAAAGAAATGTTAAACCAATTGTTCTTCAACTATAATAAGTGTGCTCTACTTCATAAGAAATGTAATGAGCAAAGTTTTCATTTGCCATTTAGTCCATAGATAGAAGAAGAATAAGAAATAATACAAATATAGAATGATGTAAAGTCGAGGGAGGTGACCATCACCAAGAAAGAGGTTGAGGCTTTGTTCTGAGGGGGATAGATACTAAGGGTACAGAGAGAAAAGAAGCCAGGAGATAAGGGAAGTAGGCAATCAACCAAAATGAAATGTGTGTGTAAAAATCTCGTGCCATGTTGTTTTTTAAAATAAAAATGTTTACAAAGAAAAAGAGTTTGGCCCTGGCCAATGTCAGCTTCACTGCTCATCAGCCAAGAGACTTGAAGCAAGTAGTAAAAGTCATGCCTCCATTCCCTTCTCTCTGTGTTAAGGGCATTGATAGTGTGTATCTCATTATAATCATCGGCTGAGTTGAAAGAACTAACATTTGTAAAGTCAAAATGCTTATCCTATGCAAGCAATACTGTGGTGTTGGCCATTACTTTTGAACACTGTACAAGATAGGCATTTCTTGAAATTTCCAATATTTTAGTACGTATACTATTTAAGTAGGAAAAAATGAGAATAATAATATATATAAAAGTGGCCAGCAACAGATAATCCATTGTAGTTCTTCGAACTGACAGTTCTGTCCCTTTTAAGAATCAGATCTTCTTTCTAAGTCTCGGTTGCCAGCTCCTTGGGAGATGTGTCTTGCTGACAGGTCACTGCCCTGTTTGCTGAAGGAGAGCTATGTGAATTATTGCTATCATGAAGTCGCTGCTGAAACCTGAGCAATGTTTGAACAAATATACAAGGTATCCAAGGTTCCTTAAAGAGACAAGGTCCATCCTGAAACCATTGAGCAAAAGAAACAAACAGCTATTTCCAGGTAACCTTGTACAGATTAGACAGCAGGTAAATTAATCAAGCTTTCCTGACTTTGAGTCACTCATCTATACAAACCTGAACACCTTACTTTAGGTTATTAGTCTCACTATTAAAAAAGAAAAAAGGAAAAGAAAAAAAAGAAAGAAAGAAAGCATTTACCCCAAATTTAACAAAACTAGATTCCCAAGAAACATGGCATGCAGCAGACAACTGGGAACAAAGACAGAAAACAGAACCTTTTCCAACCAGATGCTTCTCAAAGTATGTGGCAAAGGTTTTAAAGAGTCCTGTATGAATTTCAAGAACCATTCTTCAAGATGAAGGGAAGCACAGGGAGGCACAGGAGGGATACAGACAAGGAGCAGACGGCGTACTCAACTCGTCTCCGACTTTGAAAGGAGAGATATTACAACGTGATAAATTGGTGGCAGTTGATGTGTATTTTAGGCAACACCCAGACATACACATCATGTTGCTGTGAACTACCCCAGAGTCTTCATTACTCAAATAACATCAACGTTCTGCGGTGAGCAGGAGACGGGTATATATTATGATAATAACATCGTAACAATGTTACAAATTGTAATTTAAGAGACCCAATTCATCTGTGACTAGGGCTATGGTTATTTTCTAATCAGCATTAGCATATTTTGCAACATAAATCAATCTCTTCAGGCTATTGACAGCTCTCACAGCTGAGGGGACACAGCAGCCAGTGTGCTTTGCGTCCATGTGCTGACTCTGCTTCGTCACTAGGAAAGCATCCTGTTAAATGTCTCAGGGATCCACAGACCTTGACAATAGCCTTGAAGTGATAAAACTGAGCCTTACCAAAGCCTAACATCCCAGTATCCTAGAGTACTCTCCTTTTACACCCATTCCTGGTAATCAAAGGCAAACCACACTAGACTTGCAAAAGCAGCCTTTGCGGGGGCATATCTGCAAGCAGAATGCCTTAAGAATGCTCTTGTCTGAGTATGGTTTATGCTGCAGTGTTATATAAAGGTTTTGGGTGGGGGATGAGCTCATTTGTATGTCATTCTGAATTTTCTTCCTATTATCTCCTTCTATTTTAAAAATACAATGCCTATACTTAGGAAGAAAGACGAAGACAATTTTTTTCTGCCTTTCTAGTCATGTATGCCTATTATAGATGGCTTAAAGAAATGTCACTGTAGTTGCAGGACATGGTGGTCCAAGCCTTTATCCCAGTATGTGGAAAGCAGAGGCAGGGGGCTCTTTGTCAGTTAGAAACTAGTCTGATTTACAAAGTAAGTTCCAATCCAGACAGGGTTGCACTGGCATACCCTGTCTCAAACAAACAAAATATCACCTGTACCTGACAGTGCTAAAGTGTCCAAGAACCTGAGACTAGATGGACCCTAGGCCTATGGGAAACCCTAATGCTATTATTCTATTAAAAGAACACAGCAATAAAATGACTCCTTACAACATTCCACTGTACCATAGACTAGCGTCTTGCCCGGTCATCATCAGAGAATCTTCTTCTTACAATAGATGGGAACTAACATAGAGACCCATAGCTTGACAATGAGTAAAGAGGGACAGACTTTGGGGCACTCAGTCCCAAATGGGTGTCCTCATGAAAGCCCTTCCTCTAAGGCTCAGGGATTTGTGTAGAAGAGGAGGCAGCTTCAGGAAGAGCCAAAGGGGGATGAATGAGTCCAAGGAAACAGTATCTTCCAGACACAAGAGGACTGACACACACATGAACTCACAGAGACCAGGGTAGAAAACACACAGGCCTGCACAGGTGCAAACCAGACACAACAGGACTGACAC
>JADRCD010218110.1:0-54044 GCA_019843815.1 Montemys delectorum | reverse complement strand
ACACACAGGCCTGCACAGGTGCAAACCAGACACAACAGGACTGACACACACATGAACTCACAGAGACCAGGGTAGAACACACACAGGCCTGCACAGGTCCAAACCAGACAGGGTCCCAACATGGAGAAGTTGAAATGAACAGGACTCCCTCTCCTAACCAAGAATCTATCTAGAGTTGATACCCATTGGCAAAGGAAAAGTTTTCTCCAAGGGAGTGTCACTGGGTATAGTAACCATGCCTCAGGGCAGGCTCCACACTCAGGCCAACACAAGACAAAAGAATGGTATCTTCATACAATTTTTGTCTCTGGTTTGTTCTAGCATATTTTTTTTATTACTGATTTTATTTGTTTTTTGTTTTGTTTTGTTTTGTTTTGGTGAGAGTTTTGTTGTGATTGTGTGTGCATTTCCTTTTTCTTTTTCTTTTTTTCCCTTTTCTTCCATTTCTATCTGTTGGTTGTTTTATAGAGAGAGAGAATGTAGAGTCAGTGAGCAGGAGGGTGGGGGAAGATCTTGGAGGCCCTGGAGGAAGGAAAATCATGATCAAAATATATTGTATGAAAACAATATTTTCAATTATAGAAAAGTCACCAAGTCTGCAGTCTCTAAATGAACTTTGTTTGCCTTCCTGTCTCTTTCTTTTTGATCAGTCTGCTACACTTCTAAAGCAGGAATGGGCCAATATTGGACAAATGTAATCGCACACATTCTCTGAATTCATCATGGTTTCCACATACTAAGTTTTTACAGCTTGCCAGCATCTCTTTTCACTCCCATAGCGGTTGCAGGTCCACAGCCAACCTATCTCTCCAGGAGATGGATTAAAGGCTTCGCCGCTTGATTAGGACTTTCCATCTCTGAGATTAATCGGCTTGACAAATTATAGCATCTCTCCTGCCAGACTGATATTTTCCTAATGCAGATACAACTTTGTGACTGAGTGTGATCCATTCTCTTCTCTGCTTTAAAACCCTTGCTACCAAGGAAGCATTTTCCCTTCTGAGTGACAGCAAAAATAAATCTCCTTCTGAAGAGAGATGATGGGAAGCTGTAGCTTCTACAGTGGAAGACTCAGATTTTTCTCATTCATTTACAAGATGGATGACAAAGTCTTTTCTAAGTGTTTGGCTGTGTTTTGAAAATTAAGAGCTATGTATGAGAATGCTTATGCTTCAGTACTTCACTAGGAATTTCCCTGATTAAGCTCTGTCTCCCATAGTCTTGTCTGAGCAGAATGCTATCACGTTATTCTAGAGTCAACACTGTGGCTCAGGCAAGCCACTGTCCCAGCTCAGCCTGCCAGTGCTTGCTGTGCCCATTTCCTGTCTCCTGCTTTCTTTTTTCCAAGGATGACAACATTGTCTCAGGAAAATTATAATTATTATTGATATTGTTGTTGCTATTATTATCATTAATATTGATATTATTATTGTTATTTTGCCTTAACTGCCTCTGAGCGTGCTTGCATGGCCTTTGCCACCTCAGTACCTTCCTGCGAGGGCCCTGTTTCTTCTTCAGTAACGTTCACCACTGCAGCATGCTTTGGTCCTCCAGCCTTGGCCTTTCTCTCACACTTTGACTCACTGGAGTTACAAATGTCACGGCTTCTGCTCTCTCTCCTTCAGGAAGCTCATTCCTGGATCTTTGCTCCCAGTTCTTTCCTTGACATCTGACCTCAGGGAATTTCTATTTGGCTGTTCTCTCAGAATCAACCTTCCGTGTCTGAGAAGCTGACCCGAGTTTTTTCCAGATTCATTCTTGTCTACCAGTCCACTTCAGCCCTTAACTTCATCTGTAAGAGGGGGGGGGGGGGGGGACAGCTTGCCAAACCACAAGATTTTGTAAGATTTGTTCTGTTTTGTTTGTTTGATTTTTAAACTTTTCTTGTAAGTTTTATAGGAGAAATGTCTGCAGAGTGCAGGCTTTGTCATGCTTGTTGATAAATGCCTCCCTCCTAAAAAGAGTACCCGGAACACAGGAGGCCCTTACCAAAGACTTGCTGAATGACCGATCATCGAATATTCAAGGACAGTATATATGGAAAAAATGCTTAGGGGATCCTCAATAAAGAATTTAAAAGGAAAAAAAGGGGGGGGTTATCATGCAGAACTTGAGAATAGAGCAGCAGCTACCAGCTACCAGGTTCGGCTGTTAGATAGGAGCAAGCTCTAATGGAGTTCTTCACAACATGGCAGTTGTGTACAGCCATGCAGAACACAGTTTAAAAGCCAGAAGGCAGGAATTTAAAAAGTTTTCACCATGAAGAAATAATAATAAACATTTGAAGAAAGGAAAAATGCTTAACCTCATTTAAACATGTGCATAAAATACTATAAAGTAACCCATAATGCATGTCATTTTCATGTATCAGTGAAAATAGATTTAAATGATAAAATAAACTAAGTCAAATGCTAAATTATTTTGTCTCTTGGTGAGATAATTATGACTTAGTAAATGTTCTTACCTAAAATCATTGGAGAAACAATACATAATATCAAATAAACATGATACAGTCATTTCCTTGCTGGTCTGTTTTGATAGTTTTAAGTGAGCCTTTAGGATTTCAATTTGATAACTTGTTCCTGTTTATATGTGCTTTGACTCATTCTTATGTTATTCAATTAATCCAATTTATCTTTTCATTAATTTCTTGTGCTCAATTCATTGGTTTTGTTCTGTGACTTAGTTCTTTTCCAGAAATGTCTAATTGGGGCTAGAAAGTATGCATGTGTTGACCTTTAAGGTTAGTACTGCTCTGATTATTAAGGGGAAATTTTGCTCTCAATTCAGTCCCAAATTAGACCAAAAATGCAATCTAGACTTAAAGTGGGAAAATACTAGTCTTAATTTCATTTCTAGTCCTTTTTAGCAGTTTGAGGTAGGGAAGGCTGCCTATAGCTGACGTGAGGCGTAGGAAGGTGGCTCTGAAAGCTGACTCCGAGGCAGGCATGCTAGGGTTGAACACATCCTCAGTGACCCACGTGTAAAGTGAAGATCCTCACTAAGTCCACTGTGTATGTTATAGTGTGCAGTTAACACATAAAGCGTTCAGAATCCTGCCTCGCAGCTCATCAATAATGCAGTAGCATTGAAGGGAATTAAGCGAGATGGTGGTGGTTTTAACCATGGCAATAGTTAACACGGTAACAGGCAACAACTCTGTTGGGACAAGCTTTTATACGATGTGTAAGGAAGTGTCTCTGTCCTTCCTCTCTGGCCTAAAGCACCTTCTGATTGGTTTAGTAAAGAGCTGAACAGCCTATAGCAAAGCAGAAGAGGGTAGGCGGGACATCTGGACAAAGATTGGAACTCTAAGAGAAAAAAAAAAAAAATCAGGCGTGCGGGATGCGCCAGACAGAGGAAGAAACCAGATGGGGACTGAGGAGAGATAAGAAACCAAGTGGCAAAACATAAATTAGTCTAAATGGGTTAATTTAAGTTTTATGAGCTAGTTGAGAACAAGGCAGCTGAGGCCAAGTTTTCATAATTAATAAAAGGTCTCCAGCAGCTGGCAAGTTGAGACAGTCCATCTGTACAACTCTTTATGTCAAAGGACTGTCTTATGAACATGTCATGTCCTCCAACCAACAGAGCAACCTATGAGGGGCAGGAAGTGACCTGAATAAGTTCATGTAGCTGGTAGTGTCTATTTTCCAACCCATGAAACAATGAATTTGGACCTAGTTCAAGAGTTTGTTTCAGTAAACTTTATATATTTTCTTGCTGATTTCCATCTACCTAAAAACTGCCTTATAGTGTAGTCATGACTTTGTCTTGCAAAGTTCTGTGTGAGGAGTGGTTTTTCCCTGTATCTCACGAGTTCCTAAGGAATTTATCAGCGCTTCATTATTCCCTCTCAAATATGAGTCTATGTATAACTAACACATTTAAGGAGAGGCCACTTTCTATCTTCTGTTTTCACCCACATCAGACACAACCTATGCAGCAGAATAAACAGCTACCTTGGGTGAGTTATTTCAGTAACATCCTATGCTTTGACTCTTCATTCGGAAAAATGGAGGTGGTAAAGTATGTGGCTTCATACATTGGTTGGAAGGATTAAGTGGTGCCATGAATTCAAAGTCCTTTGTAGAGCAGTTATCAGTCAACTATGACGACAGAGAAAGGGGCAAGTGTTCTAATTCATGTTCTACAGTAGTGTTCTAATTCATTTTCTCTAGGAAATGCCATAATCTTGAAACCACTAGATTGTTTACACAACAGCTGTGCCATCGATTTCCGCCAATAGTCTTGAAATAAATACATACCCTTAGACCCTAGCAAGACTTAAATGCTGCATAGGCATCCCCTTTGGTATTTTAGAGTGAGTTCCAGGGTTCGTGTCTCTCCATTCTCCTCCACAGGATCTGTTGCTTCCTCAGTAACCTTTCTTAGGTGACAATTCATTCTATCCATGCAGTTCTTATTTTTAATTCTTCTTCTAATATATCACGTATCATTGCCGCCCCACTGCAAGCACACAGATCTCACCTAGAAATCCAAGCTCACCTCAAAATAATGACTCAGACCAATTCTAACTGTGTTTGTAACTCACCCTTGTTCCATGATAGAACTGACATCATGATATATTCTACTTTAGTGAATGGTGGTCCTCAGGAACTCTTAATGCCAGAGACACAGTGAAGTACACGAGCCTTGCCTAACAGACCAGCACGTCCCTTTCCTGATGGCTACAGAGTTTTTCTTCCTCAAGCAGCCTGAGCTGCTTCCTGAAGCCCGTGCTCCAGCATGCACCACCAGCCTTTGGTAACTGTGTCCATCATACAAAGAACAGGTTGATGTGAGTGGATCCCCTCCCTCGTATTCACTGACAGCTGAACAAGCCCCACACTTCTCCCTGTGAATTACTGGCAGTGCCTGCAATGACTTGGAACAGCAGGCAGACAAAGAAAAACAATTTAGTTTCTCCCTGCCTGGTTTCTCCTTTCCAAATGTGACAGCTTTCCTAACCAAATGGCTCCTGTTCCTAGTCAAACCAAGTAATACCCAAAGCGAACAGTGACACCAAATGGTTAGATATATCAAGAAAGAGTGTTTCCTTCCCAGCACACACCAGAAAAAGGCAGAGGCAGCTTCCATGGATAAATAACAAGCAAGGAGACAATAGACTGAAAGAGGGCAAAAGAAAACTAATACCTTGAGATCTAAATATGTCTTTAGAATAATAGCTGTGTCTTTTATTTGGTACCATGTGTTTTGTTTATTTGTCCTTATAGTTCATTTGAGCATTTATTTTTGACTTGAGTTGTCTTAATATGATATATAGGAAGGAAAAAAGTGTGTTCATTTTCAGAGGTCAGCACTTCCTGAACCTATATTTGGTGGGAGTATTTGAGTACCAGCTCTGCAGATGTATGTATATATAAAAGCGAAGGCCTTGGAAGAGTGTTTCAGGCTTTGCTTTTCCCCCATGTATATTGCTATGTCATATTATTTTCTGAAAATATGATTTTCTACTTTTTGTAGCTTGGATTTTTACTTTAGAACTATTGTATACTTAATTATGTAGTCTTTACTCAGTCATCAGCCAATTAAAGCCAATTGTTTGTAAGATTTTGTTTTTAAGAGAAAGCATCAATGGAAAGACCAATCCATGAATATATATGTGTGTGTGCATGCATTTCTTTTTTTGCAATATTAACCATTCAGGATGCTAACCAGACTGACTTTAATCAGTCAACACATCAAATGATTATAAACCATATTGAGGGCCCATATAATAAAATTTGACTTAATATGAATTTTATGTGAAAACAGCAGGTACCAGGGACTGTTACAGAAAATAGAATTAAGAAATTAAAAGTCAAACCAAGAAAAACACTAGGAAGTAGATGCAGGGAAACTCCTGAGTTCAGGACTGGCCTCAACTACCTAGGAATTGTTAAACCAGCCTGTCTGGTCTGGACTATATGAGACCCTGGAGAGGGACGGGAGAAGGGAGAGACAGAGAGACAGTGACTAAGAGTATATAGGCATTCAGGTTAAACAATAAGAGAGGAGTGTGATTAACAGGAATGTAAGAAAAAGAGGAAAAGTCTAAACAAAAATAAGCAAATATTACAGACATACAAGTGACAAAGAGGAGAATCGAGGAAGTGGAGACAACGCTGAGAGAGACTGGAGATGAAGAGAATAAAATGTTGAGTCAGGAAGGTGGGAGGTATAAGAATACTTTAGAACAGTAGCTGTTATTAAAACGTTGAAGTGCCAGGAAGTAAAGGGACATAGAAAGAAGGCAGCAGCTGGCCCTGAATGAGCACTTCAGTAAAACTGGCTGGATTTTGGTGACTGCAGAGACCAAAGAGAGATAAAGAGGAGAAGCAAGACGGCCATTTGTGACAGATAAAGAGACTGATGAAAATGCATTCACTTCATTGTTCATACATGACGTGATGACATGATAGTGAAAAAATTATCAGGCTGGCTGAAAGGTTAGAAAGTACAGCCACTGACCAAAGATTGCACAAGAGCTACTTTATTCTCCAGAGCAGAGGAGGTGGTCATGACACTCCTCAGAGTGGTAGTGCTAGCTATGCTGCAACCAACTGAATCTCTTAGTAGAACTGGTCACCCAGGAATCATAAAATAATAACAGGTGTTCTCCCCCAAAGCCCCAGACTAACAAAACCCAAATGTCCACCATGGAAAGCCTACTCCTTCAAGCTATTGGACAGGGGAGTCCAAGAAACTCTTGCCTCTGGTTTCTTCCCAAAACCGGAAGGTCAGACTTTATTGATGAAGACACAGGACATTTTAGACACAGGACTTGGAGGAATCGAGTTTGAGTTGAACAGGAATCCTCCTTCCTGAGGACCGGCTCCCATAGTATTGGAAGGTGCTAGGTAAACTTCCAAGGGAGAAAAACAACCAGTAGCTAGTTCTACCCAGATGTAAAGCCTGTTTATCTTAGATGGGGTTTCTATTGCTGTGAAGAGACACTATGACCAAGGCAACTCTTATAAAGGACAACATTTCATTGGTGCTGACTTACAGTTTCAGAGGTTTAGTCCCTTATCACCATGTCAGATAACAGTTAGCCATGGTGCTATCAAAGGAGCTGAGAGTTCTACATCTTGATCCACAGGCACAGTAAATGCAACACTAGGCCTGCATGAGCATCTGAGAGCATCTTAAAGCCCACCTTCTAGTGACGTTCTTCCTCCTACAAAGCCACACACACGCCAGTGAGGCCTTACTTCCTTTTTTAAATTAGATTTCTTTATTTACATTTCAAATGATATTTCCTCTCCTGGTTTCCTCTCTGGGAAAAACAAAAAAAAAACAAAAAAAAAAAACCTGTTCCCTCCCTCCTCCCCCTGCTTACCAACTCACCCTCTCCCTCATCCTAGCCCTGGCATTCCCCTACACTGAGGCATAGAATCTTCACAGGACCAAGGAGGCCTTACCTCCTATTACTGCCAATCCCTATGGATCCATGGGGGCCATTTTTATTCAAACCACTACATCTATTGAACCATAAAATTGTCCTGACCAGCAAGATATCCTCAATGCTGCAACAGTGACACTTCTATCTTGAAGATGCTCAACATTGTCTAACTGAATGTAATTCCTACTCAATAAAAGAGAATTCTTATCTGGTACTATAAATCTAACCAACTATTCAATGCTATAGAAGTCATAGACCCTAGAAAAGAACCTACTACTGCCATTTCCTAAACCAATAGACTCTCTAACTGCAATCTAAATACTCATCCTTATACCCACCCAGAATTACAGCTCTCAGCCCACAGTTAAATAAGCCTCTACTGCAGCATACAGAAGCTACTCCAAAGATCCACAACTGCTCAAAACACAGAGAATAAACGACCACGTTATTCCCTGTCCAACTGGTAGATCTGTAACACAACCATTCCACTTAAGGCTCAGGGAAAAATCATGGAAGATGGGGTGGAAAGATTGCAACAACCTGGGGACCAGGATGCCTGCTGCTGTTTAGAGACTTCTAGACGTGACAAGAAAGCTACACCCATGAAATCTCAATAATACACCTATCGAAACAAGACCTACATAATGACACCACCAGTTGACATGCAAGCGGACGGGACAAATTTCATCTAGGGTCTCATCCTAGATGAAGAGCTAGCTACAGGCAATTGATGGCTGCTGGGATAGGGAGAAGCAGTCTTCTCCAGGGATGAGCTCCTTGATAGACTACCCAGTCCCAACTGGTCAACACACACACACACACACACACACACACACACATGAAGCTCTAAATAGACACAATGGTATATATACATATCACACAAATACGTATATGTATATGTATACATATATGTATATGTACATGTATATGTAATAATTAAAGAAAAGGTCATGAATTTTAGACGGAGTAGGGGTGGGGCATGGGAAGAGCTGAGGTGAGGAGATAGGAGTGGAAATGATGTAAATACAGTACTCGTGCAGAAATTCTTTTTTCAAAATAAAATATAAGTAAATAAAGTAAGTAATAAGAGGTTGGAAGTTCTTTCTTCAGCATTCAGGTTGTATCTCTAGACATTAGGTATGAATTTCCACTAGCCATTTTAGTGTATGTAGTTCACCCCCTAGACATACAAACCATCAAGAATGGATCCCTTACCACATTTTGTATATTTATACCTGGAACCCAGATCTCTTCTTTCTTGTATATATTAAGTATTGACTCTTCTTACGTAGCTTTGTGATCATCTTACTTAAGTCTGTGCTGAGGAAACTGCCTACTTTTAGTCTTTCACTCAGTAGCAATCTTTCATTCACTTGTTCAATTCAGCCAGGGACTCAGTCTTTGACTCTCTCACCCCACCCCCCTGCCGTCTGCCTCTACATCCTGTTTCTTTTCGAAGTGAATTTTACACCATCATTTCTATTTCTCTGCCAGTATCTCCTACCCTAGCCCACAGAAATAGTTCTTCCCATGATATATTCTGCCTCCCTAAAGTTTATTCAGATCAGGCAGAATAATCTTGCATTAACTGATTCAGGTCACATATTCCCCATGATTAAAATCCTTTCACATCTCTCTACTGGGTGCAGACTATTCTTGTAACCTGGCTTTATTTCTTGCCCATTTTTTTCCTCATTGGCCTTTATCACTGTCCTTTTTTTTTTTTTTTTTTTTTTTATCTTAAAAAGGCCCGACTTAAATGTTTGTAAAATGCATTAAAACTTCAAACAGTAAGTTTGTATGCCCCTTTGCTTTGTCCTCTTGCCTTCTGATGCTCTTCTGACATCATTGAATTTCTGACCACTTCTACTCATTTTTTTCTCTGCTCAAATAATGCTCCCTTAGAGACATTTACAGATCAGCATTTCCAAGCTCTCAGATGTGGGCTTCCTTTTCTTCACTGCCCTTGAATCTATCTTAAATCATATGCTTATTTACTATTTCCTCTTCCAAAATACGAACTTCCATAGACTCATATATTGGCTACATAGTACATCGTTAATAACGAAATGACAAATGAACACATATTTGTCAGACAAGAAGATCTGGGGCTGGCAAGATGGCTCAGCGGGTAAGAGCACTGACTGCTCTTCCGAAGGTTCTTAGTTCGGATCCCAGCAACCACATGGTGGCTTACAACCACCCATAATGAGATCTGACACCCTCTTCTGGTGTGTCTGAAGACAGCTACTGTGATTACACTGGAGCAAACAGGCCAGCAGAGGTCCTGAGTTCAATTCCCAGCAACCACACATATGGTGGCTCACAGCCATCTATATAGCTACAGTGTACTCACTCATGCACATAAAATAAATAAAATAAATCTTTTAAAAAAAGAAGAAGAAGATCTGAAACTTAGAAATGAACACTTTTCATTCATTTCCCAAGATATATGCCAGTTGTATTGCTGTTTCTTGCTATATACAATTTAATCTCTCTTAAAATGTTACTAACATAAAAAGAAATATGAAAAACCCATCTCCTCAGAAAATGGTTCTATATTTATGAGGTAAATTAAAGTTATTTAGAGATGAAAACTGCTTTGAGTCTGTCTAGCCAAATATCATTCTTTTTGTTTGGTTGGTTGGTTTTGGTTTTTGGTTTTTTTGTTTGTTTGTTTGTTTTTGTTTTTCGAGACAGGGTTTCTCTGTGTAGCCTTGGCTGTCCTGGAACTTACTCTGTAGATCCAACTGGCCTCGAACTCAGAAATCCGCCTGCCTCTGCCTCCCAAGTGCTGGGATTAAAGGCATGTGCCACCATTGCCTGTCCTCAAATATCATTCTTATTGATTCCCTTTGCACCCTAGAGCAGTCACAGTCATACATTTGTTAATAATGAGGACATATTCTGAGAAAATGTACCACTAGCCAATTTTGTTGCTGTATGAATATAGTAGAGCAGACTTACACAAACCTACAGTTTGATATAGTACATAATAGAACCCATGTACACCCAGGTTGTATGGTGTACTCCACCACCTCTACAAAGCACAGCCAGTTACCCTACTTAATACTGGAGACAATGACTATACAACTGCATTTGTGTATCTACATAGAAACCACTAGATGTCAGGAAATGTCTAGATCCATCCATGGGACCACAGACACATATACAGATCATCACTGACTAAGGTGTTCCAATGGCTGCGTATTACCTACAGAAACCAGGCAAATAACAGTTACATAGAATTGTCTGGGATTGGTGGTATTGGAGCACATGGAAACACCCTCACTCCATTTAAAAGCGCAACTACTGTCCTACTTGTTGATCACTGTCCATAAGTTAGCTTGAGCCATGTTGCCAGAGTATACTGTTTTTAAGATAAATATGAAGTATATATTTTATATTACATGTTTTTATTTTTAACATGCTCTATGGCTGCATCAAAATCTGAATACTGTTGTCAGAAAACTTCCAGTTTAAACAACAAAGGAGAAAACTCTGTTCTCGTCTACAAGAGAGCCCAGGAGTTAAACAAATTTTGAATGTCTTCTTTACTTCTTTGTTATAATCTGTATCTACTTGGTCGATATTATTACACTATAATTATTTATATTACCAAAACATTTTATTTATTCATTGATCATGCTAAAAAAAAGTAAACAAAAAAGATGGCCTTAAGTATCCACTGGATTAGTACAAACATTTGAGTTATGGCCAAATTAAAAACAACCACCAAAAAAATAAAATAAAAAATAAAATAAAATAAAAAGGCACAGTGGGTAGATAAAGTGAACAGCACCCTAGTAACATGTTTCTGCCTAGGGCATCTCACTCAGACCACATTTCAATCCCACCATCTTACGTGCCATTAAGATTACTAGTTTTAAACTTCACGTAGTACATCATGTACTTGAGGGAATGACCCTCGGTGAACCACATGTTACATGACAAGTTTTACAATAGCACAAACCAAAGCCTTACTTTAAATGCAAATCTGGTCACAAATCCACATATATCTCAAGAAACTGCCCCATCTGGCCCCAAGGAGAAACCTACACTGTACTTATTGTAAGTAATAAAATATTATGTTTCAATCATCATCTTTCATGTATTTGCACCCTACCTCATTTAACTTCTGTAGAACATTCTTTTTGTGAGTGGTTTAATGATGTGGTTTAGGTTTAGGAGGACAAAAATCACCACCACAAAGCCACGTATTTGGAATTAGAAATGTTTTTCTACAGTAAACTATACATGGACAACATTAGTTCCTGATACCTTTTTAACTAAATAAAATTACGTGTATGTATGTTTTGCCTACATGTCTGTGCACCATTTGTATGTAGTGCCCATGTAGGCCAGAAGAGGGCATCAGAGTTTCTAAAACTGGACTTATTTGTGGGGCTGAGCATCATCCACGTGGTTGCTGGGAATCAAACTCAGGTCTTCTGGAAAAATAATCAATTGCTTTTAACCCCTGAATCATGCCTGCCAGTACTTCTTAAAATCCTATAGGAACCAAATTACTTTATAATCTTACTATGTTGATCTGTCACTATTCTAATATTTATGATAAATACTAGTAATCATTTTTGTGATCCCAGTCATGACTTTTCTTTTGATCTCAGAGCTGTGACCCAGATTTAGCCTTCCTGCAGTATTGTAGGCAGAAAAAAAACAAACTTCTCCTGCTTTGCCAACTCTTTGTCTCCCTCACTTCCAAATTGGAAATCATATTTCATGGCTATCATTGGAATTAGAATATTTTAAACCTGATCATTTAAAGCATTGTCCTTAAGAATGGGACCCTTGACTGATTGTAGCCTTGACAATTATTGATAGATCTTGCTTTACTTTGAACCATCTTATCAGGGATTCTACTCTAAGCATCCCTGGTCCCACATTTGGGAACACTGAGAAAAGTGTATTCCTTCTGTTGGCTTTGTGATACCTGGATAGCATTTGGATTCTGCAGCTGCTTACTCATGTCTCCCTTTTGTGTGTGTCACTGGAGTTTCTTTGGGATTTATGGGCTCAGGAATACAATTGACTTTGTTGTAAATCTAGGAAATGCTGAGCCTGAAAAAGATTTTATGGTTCAATACAAGAAATTTGAGAGTCAAAGAGATGATAACAAGTCAGAAGACCTGTGTGTTAAAAGTAGCATCAAAAGTTTTTCAATGTTTTTGCTAAGAGTTCCAGGTTTTCCCCACCCAAATATTTCTTAAATTAGAAACAAGGAAATGAGAGGCAGGTGGATTTCTGAGTTCGAGGCCAGCCTGGTCTACAGAGTAAGATCCAGGATAGCCAGGGCTACACAGAGAAACCCTGTCATGAAAAACCAAAAAAAGAAAAAAGAAAGAAAGAAACAAGGAAATGGGTGAGTGAAATTTTGTTATTTTCTATTCCTAGGTCATGAAAAGATACATATGCTCAAAGACTATAAGCAGTGTTTAAAATACTATTTCAGAGTTGACACAAAACATAGACAGTCAAGAGTCATTTTGTATATTTAAAGTACTCTAATTTTTAACTTTTAACTTTTATTGCATAATGATGAGAAAAATTACATGATTTCAATTTGTCTGAATTTGTTAACATTTAAAGACACATTTTAAGTAAATAGAACTAAATCACATTCTTGTTTCCCTTTTGTACCCCAACTCCTCAGAGACACCCCCCATCAATACCTACAATATCTTTTTTGTTATATTCCTTAAAATTTACAAAATATTATAACAATAAAAATAAGTATTATAAAAGTTGTTTGATAAAAAACAATAATTAATTTAACAGTCTTATGTAGATGCTCGTCCACAGCAATAGTGAAAGTACATTTTTCTCAGTATAAATTTTAAATAACTCGAAACATATTAACTGTATATTTCAAAATAATATATCACTACTAGTATTTTCTTAAATGAATATAAATATATAGTCTTTTGTTGTTTGTTTTGTATTTAGTAGAGTTTAAAATCTTGGCTCTTACTGTGGTACAAACCCAAAATAAGAACCATCTTTAGTCATTGGATTTCATTTTAATAAGGCTGTACTTACTTCAATGACTCTCACATCACCAAAGGATTTTACCTCCATCGTAGCTAAGCTGAGAGTTGACAGTTCTGCTGCACCAAGAAATGAATTGTAGGCTCGATTTTTGGATACAGACTTCCTGCTATGGTCAAAGCTATTTGACTTGAGTGAGTGACTTTATTCTCAGCCCAAAGAGAACAGGTTACATTCATTTAAGAAATGGTATATGTTTTAAGATGATCTATCCATAAGTCATTTACCAACTGTTTCAATGAACAATGGTTCTGCTTGGAGGGTGGCACAGACATTAGGTGAGGGTAAGAATTTGGTTTATCAGCTGTGATAATTTGGAAAAGCATTCATCTAAGAGAAAGAGTAACTTATAAAGTCCTCTTCTTCAAACTTGATACAAGAGTTACAAATGTCAAAAAAAAAAAAAAGAGTTACAAATGTCAAGTAAAGCATTCAGTCTCACTCTTTGTTGTCCTCTTACAAGCAACCTCCCTAGTTAATCATCTATGTTTCTTTGGGGTATATAAATACTTTTGAAATATATAAGCTGTTCTGAAAACCATAGTATAGTGTAAAAACATGAAATAAGCAATACTAGTACCATTATGTGGTATACAGCAAGACACTTTCATGTACAAACAAACAAGCAGAAAGTGTATAATAGATTGTACAATATTGGACCTATTTCTCCAATTACCAAATTAGATAGACCATTGAATGACAATCAACAAATTTCTAATTCCTTTTTGGATTTCAATCGATTAGGATATGTTGGTAATATTAATTTTCATATTAAGATATTAAGGAAAAAGTAATTGTCACTTCCTGTTGTTTTTGTTGTAAGAGGTGGAATTTGGTTTGTGTGGATATATTGAAAGATTACTTTCTTGCTTCTTCTAGGGTGTAGTTTTGCTCCTTATGTTGATGTTTTCCATCTATTATCCTGTATAGGACAACCTGGTCAACATAGTGAGTTCCAACCAAGGCTATACTGAGACCCTGTTGCAGGAAATATTAAAAATGATCCACCAAGGTTAGCAAGTAGAAAAACACAAATCAATCCATTTTTAACTCCTTGTACAAAGCTCAAGTCCAAATGAATCAAGGACCTCCACATAAAACCAGATACACTGAAACTAATAGAAAAGAAATTGGGGAAGAGCCTCTAGCACATGGGCATAGGGGAAATTTTCCTGAACAGAACACCAATAGTTTATGCTCTAAGATCAAGAATTGACAAATGGTACTTCATAAAATTGCAAAGCTTCTATAAGGCAAAGAATGCTGTCAATAGGACAAAACGGCAACCAACAGATTGGGAAAAGATCTTTACCGATACTACATCTGATAGAGGGCTAATATCCAATGTATACAAAGAACTCAAGAAGTTAGACTCTAGAGAACCAAATTACCCTACTAAAAAATGGGGTACAGAGAGAGCTAAACAAAGAATTCTCAATTGATGAATACTGAATGGCTGAGAAGCATCTAAAGAAATGTTCAACATCCTTAGTCATTAGGGAAATACAAATCAAAACAACCCTGAGATTCCAGCTCAGACCAGTCAGAATGGCTTGAATCAAAAACTCAGTTGACAGCAGATGCTGGCAAGGATGTGGAAAAGGAGGAAAACTCCTTCATTGCTGGAGGAATTGAAGTTGGTAAAACCACTCTAGAAAACAGTTTGGCAGTTCCTCAGAAAACTGGACGTAGTACTACCTAAGGACCCAGAAATACCACTCCTGGGCATATACCCAGAAGGTGCTCCAACATATAATAAGGACACATGCTCCACTATGTTCATAGCAGCCTTATTTATAATAGCCAGAAGCTGGAAAGAACCCAGATGTCCCTCAACAGAAGAATGGATACAGAAAATGTGGTACATTTACATAATGGAGCTACTTAGCTATTAAAAACAATGAATTCATGAAGTTCCTAGGCAAATGGATGGATCTGGTGGTAACCCAATCACAAAAGAACACACATGGTATGCACTCAGTGATAAGTGGATATTAGCTAAGAAGCTTGGAATACCCAAGATACAATTCACAAACCACAAGAAACTCAAGAAGAAGGAAGAAAGTATGAACACTTCAATACTTCTTAGAAGGGGGAACAAAATACCCATGGAAAGAGTTGCAGAGATCAAGTGTAGAGCAGAGATTAAAGGAAGGACAATCCAGAGACTGCCCAGCCTGGGGAACTATCCCATTTACAATCACCATACTCAGGCACTATTGTGGATGCCAACAAGTGCAGGCTGACAGGAACCTGATATAGCTGTCTACTGTGCAGCTCTGTCAGTGCCTGACAAATACAGAAGTGGATGCTCACAGCCATCCATTGGACCGAGCACAGGGTCCCCAATGAAGGAGCTAGAGAAAGGACCCAAGGGGCTGAGGGGGGTTACAGCCCCATAAAAGGAGCAACAATATGAACTAACCAACACCCCCAGAGTTCCCAGGGACTAAACCACCAACCAAAAAGTACACATGGTGGGACTCATGACTCCAGCTGCATATGTACCAGAGGATGGACTATTCTGTCATCAATGGGAGCAAAAGCCCTTGGTCCTGTGAAGGCTGTATGCCCCAGTATAAAGGAATGCCAGGTCCAGGAAGCAAGAAAGGGTATTTTGGTGGGCAAGCAGAGGGGGAAGAAATAGGGGTTTTTTTCAGAGGGAAAACCAGGAAAGGGGAGAACATTTGAAATGTAACTAAAGAAAATATCTAATAAAAAAAAAAAATAAAACCTGGAATGACTCAGGCTCCTACTGGTCTGTCTGGGCTAGTGTCCTGAGCAGACCTTGGCTGCAAGCTCCCCAGCCAGTCCCACAACACCCAGAGGAAGTTCGACTCCCAGACGCTCTGACACACCCAGGATTAGAGGTGAGAAGGTACCAAAATCTGTCCCAACACTGGGAGTAACTGGGACCAGTGGGACCAGGCACACAGGAATTCCACCAGCCCAGTGACTTGGGCTCCTACTGGTCTGACTCGGCTGGTGTCCTGAACAGACCTTGGGTGCAAGCTCTGTAGCTAGTTCCACAACACCCAGAGGAAGCTCCACTCACAGGTGCTCTGACACACCCAGGATCACAGGATCACAGAAACAACTTGACTCTGAGGAGTTCTGACACAACCAGGACCACAGGAAGAACAGACTCCAGTCAGATTTAGCAAGGGCAGGTAGCACTAAGATAACCAGATTGGGGGGGGGGGCAAGCTTAAGAAAATAAACAACACAAACCAAGGTCATTTGCCATCATCAGAACCCAATTCTCCCACCATAGCAAGTCCTGGACATACCACTACACCAGAAAAGCAAGATTCAGATATAAAATCACTTCTCATGGTAATGATACAGAACTTTAAGAAAGACATAAATAGCACCCTCAAAGAAATACAAGAGAACACATGTAAACAGCTAGAAGCCCTTCAAAAGGAAACACAAAAATCCCTTAAAGAACTACAGAAAAACATAATCAAACAGGTGAAAGAAATGAGCAAAACCATCCAGAATCTAAAAATGGAAATAGAAACAACAAAGAAAACAGAAAAAGAGACAACCCTGGCCATACAAAACCTAGGAAAGAAATCAGGAGTTATAGATGCAAGCATCACCAACAGAATACAAGAGATAGAAGAGAGAATCTCACGGACAGAAGACACCATAGAAAACATTGACACAACACTAAAAGAAAATGCAAAAAGCAAAAAGCTCCTAACCCAAAACATCCAGGAAATCCAGGATGCAATGAGAAGACCAAACCTAAGGATAATAGGTATAGAAGAGAGTGAAGATTCCCAATGTAATGGGCCAGTAAATATCTTCAACAAAATTATAGAAGAAAACTTCCCTAACCTAAAGAAACAGATGTCTGTGAACATACAAGAAGCCTAAAGAACTCCAAGTAGACTGGACCAGAAAAGAAATTCTTCCCGTCACATAATAATAAAAACACCAAATGCACTAAACAAAGAAAGAATTTTAAAAGCAGTAAGAGGAAAAGGTCAAGTAACATACAAAGGCAGGCCTATGAGAATTACGCCAGACTTCTCACTAGAGACTATGAAAGCTAGAAGATTCTGGGCAGATGTCATAAAGACCCTACAAGAACACAAATGCCAGCCCAGGCTACTATATCCAGCAAAACTCTCAATTACCATAGATGGAGAAAACAAGATATTCCATGACAAAACCAAATTTACACAATATCTTTTCACAAATCCAGCCCTACAAAGGATAATAGATGGAAAACATCAACATAAGGAGCAAAACTACACCCTAGAAGAAGCAAGAAGGTAATCTTTCAACAAATTCACACAAACCTAATTCCACCTCTTACAACAAAAACAACAGGAAGTGACAATTACTTTTTCTTGGTATATTAATATGAAAATTAATATTACCAACATATTCTAATCAATTGAAATCCAATAATATGAGGAATTAGAAATTTGTTGTCATCCAATGGTCTCTCTAATTTGGTAACTGGAGAAATAGGTCCAATATTGTACAATCTATATACACTTTCAGCTTTTTTGTTTGTGACAGTGTCTGGCTGTGTAGAACATAAGGGTCTTGAAATCTTGCTTCTCCCATCTCAGCCTCTCTATTAGTAGTATTGCTTATTTCATGTCTTTACCCTATACTATGGTTTTCAGAACTGCTTATATATTTCAAAGGTATTTGACGATTAACTAGGGAGGTTGCTTGTAAGAGAACAACAAAGAGTGAGACTGAATGCTTTGCTTGACGTTTGTAACTCTTGTATCAAGTTTGAAGAAGAGGACTTTATAAGTTACTCTTTCTCTGAGATGAATGCTTTTCCAAATTATCACAGCTAATGTCTGTGTCACCCTCCGAGCAGAACCATTGTTCATTGAAACAGTTGGTGAATGACTTTATGGATAGACTATCTTAATACCTGCACCATTTCTTAAATGAATGTAACCTGTTCTCTGTGGCCTGAGAATAAAGTCACTGACTCAAGTCAAATAGCTTTGACTATAGCAGGAAGTCTGTATCCAAAAATCATGCCTACAATTCATTTCTTGGTGCAGCAGAACTATCAACTCTCAGCTTAGCTACGATTGAGGTAAAATCCTTTGGTGATGTGAGGGTCATTGAAGTAGTACAGCCTTATTAAAATGAAATCCAATGTCTAAAGATGGTTCTTATTTTGGGTTTGTACCGTAAGAGCCAAGATTTTTAAAGTCTACTAAATACAAAACAAACAAAAAGACTTTATATATTTATGTTCATTTAAGAAAATACTAGTAGTGATATATTATTTTGAAATATACAGTTAATATGTTTCGAGTTATTTCAAATTTATACTAAGAAAAATGTATGTATTTGCAGTATTGCTGTAGACAAGCATCTACATAACACTGTTAAATTGATTGTTTTCTATCAAACAACTTTTATAATACTCATTTTTATTGTTATAATATTTTATTAATTTTAAGGAATATGACAAAAAAAGATATTTTAGGTATTGAAGGGGGTCTCTGGGAGGAGTTGGGGTACAAAAGGGAAGCAAGAATGTGATTTAATTCTATTTATTTAAAATATGTTTTTAAATGTTAACAAATTCAGACAAATTGAAATCATGTAAGTTTTCTCATCATAATGCAATAAAAGTTAAAAAAAAAAACTTGACTGACCAAGTTCCTGTGCTACCACCAGCAACTGTACCCCAGCATAGTCCTACTAGCTCTGTCTCTAGGTAGCCCTCCCACCCTCTGCAGTTCTGGAGCGGCTCCTCTCTACAGCCCCAAACTCTCCTACATTCCTCCTACACAATATCTTTCTACAATTCCAGCCCTACAAAGGATAATAGATGGAAAACACCAACATAAGGAGCAAAACTGCAACCTAGAAAAAGCAAGAAAGTAATCTTTCAACAAAGCCACACAAATCTAATTCCACCTCTTACAGCAAAAACACCAGGAAGTAACAATTACTTTTCCTTAATATCTCTTAATATGAAAATTAATATTACCAACATATCCTAATTGATCGAAATAAAAAAATATGAGGAATTAGAAATTTGTTGACTGTCATCCAGTGGTCTCTCTAATTTGGTAATTGGAGAAATAGGTCCAATATTGTACAATAAATATGCACTTTCTGCTTGTTTGTACATGAAAATGTCTTGCTGTATACCACATGATGGTCTTGAAATCTTGCTTCTCCTATCTCAGCCTCTCTATTAATAGATGTTTTTACACTATACTATAATATGGTTTTCAGAACAGCTTACATAGTTCAAATGGATTTATACATGTTGTGGGAATATTTAAAAAATGAATCTACCCTGCAAACTCCATTTCCCGCCAGGCCAAGTTCTTGAGCTGGTACCGTCAGGCATCACCATGTCCTGGCAGTCTCTTGTTTTTCTCACCCATCTATTTTCAACATCTCGCTCACATGCAACGCCTTACACACCCCCACAATCATTCATCTAGCCAGCACCTAGTACCCGGCAGGTAAGGCATGACTCTTAAGGCTTTAATATCCAATCAGGTTTATATAATAATAAGATCACAATTTACAAGATGCCAATACAATACTTTCAGAACCAAATAATAAAGACAATATTTTGACCCAATTAATTTAACATTGTAAAAACCTTAACCTGGTTATAACCACGCGGGGTCTGACTCATCCTCCTTGTCTGACTCCATGATGATAATCCTCCTCCTGCTCCTGACCTTTCTCCTCCTCCAACTCTAGCTCCACCTCTCTATTCCTGTCCAGTCACAGGCCTGTCCCTGCCCTAATGTGATTGGACAGAGAAAATGCTGCAACGTTTTCTGTTTGTTTGGACACGACAGCGTCTTGCTGTATACCACATAATGGTCTTGAAATCAGGCTTCTATCTCAGCCTCTCTGTTAATAGGATTGTTTACTTGATGTTTTTATACTATACTATGGTTTTCAGAACAGCTTGCATATTTCAAATGTATTTATACAGCCAAAAGAAATGTAGACAATTAAGTTGGGAGGTGGCTTATAGAGAACAACAAAGAGTGAGACTGAATGCTTTGCTTGACGTTTGTAACTCTTGTATCAAGTTTGAAGAAGAGGACTTTATAAGTTACTCTTTCTCTGAGATGAATGCTTTTCCAAATTATCACAGCTAATGAACCAAATTCTTACCCTCACCTAATGTCTGTGCCACCCTCCAAGCAGAACCATTGTTTATTGAAACAATTGGTGAATGACTCTATGGATAGACCATCTTAATACACACCATTTCTTAAATGAATGTAACCAGTTCTCAGTAGGCTGAGAATAAAGTCACTGACTCAAGTCAAATAGCTTTGACCATAGCAGGAAATCTGTATCCAAAACTCATGCCTGCAATTCATTCCTTGGTGCAGCAGAACTGTCAACTCTTAGCTTAGCTACTATGGAGGTAAAAATCCTTTGGTGATGTGAGGATCATTGAAGTACAGCCTTATTACAATGAACTCCAATGTTTAAAAATTGTTCTTATTTTGGGGTTGTACCACAGTAAGAGCCAAGATTTTAAACTCTACTAAAAACAAAACAAACAAAAAACAAACAAAAAGACTTTATCAATTTATGTTCATTTAAAAAATACTTGTAATAATGTGTTATCTTAAAATATAGGGTTAATATGTTTAGAGTTATTTAAAATTTATATTGAGAAAAACATATGTATTTTCAGTATTGCTTTAGACAAGCATCTACATAAAACTGTTCAATTGATTGTTGTTTTATATCAAACCATTTTTATAATACATATTTTTATTGTTACAATATTTTATAAATTTTAAAGAATATGACAAAATAAAAAAGAAAGCAGAAGGTATTGCAGATTTTGAAAGGGGGTCTCTGGAAGGACTTTGGGTACAAAAGGGAAACAAGAATATAATGTAATTCTGTTTACTTAAAATATGTTTTTAACTGTTAAAAATTCAGGTAAATTGCAATCATATATCTTTTCTCATCATAATACTATAAAACTTAAGTAAATAAAAAATTAAAAAATGAAAATAAATCAATAAAAGAACTTATGGTGGAGTCACCACCCCTGACCTCAAGGTGTACTACAGAGCAATTGTGATTAAAAACAAAAACAAAAAACAAAACAAAACAAACAAACAAAAAACTGCATGGTATTGGTACAGTGACAGTCGGGTAGATCAATAGAATAGAAGACCCAAAAATGAACCCACACTTCTGTGGTCACTTGGTCTTTGACAAAGGAGCTAAAACCATCCAGTGGGGAAAAGACAGCATTTTCAACAATTGGTGCTGTCTCAACTGGTGGTTAGCATGTAGAAGAATGCATATTGATCCAGTCCTAATCTCCTTGTACAAAGCTCAAGTCTAAGTGGATCAAGGACCTCCACATAAAACCAGATACACTGAAATGAATAGAAAAGAAAGTGGGGAAGAACCTCGAGCACATGGACATAGGGGAAATTTTCCTGAACTTTTTATCTTTATAGTAACATGTGGCAGAATTTTATTGTGATGTAATAGCTGAACTTTAGAATAATCCTAGAACAATATGCATCCAATATTTTTTAAGTCCTGGTTAGAACAAGTTATGAAGCAAACTAGCTCTTGATTCCAATGATATGTTTACATTTATTTTAACGGTGACTTTTATCTTAACTTAGTGAGAACTTTTGTCACCTCCACAATGAAAAATGAGTGATTAATACTTCAATACTTCAGTTAAAATTTAATTTGAATTTTCACAGTCATTTCGAAGATGCTTTAACTACTTTCATAACCACATAAAATTTTTTGAGAAAATTGACACATGAAGCATTAAAGATCAGTATAAAGGTAACTTTCATTTTATATATCATCTGCAGCACATCTGGGACTCTGACATACAGAAAAAGCAAGCCTTAACAGGAACTCCACTGGTTCCCTATGATAACCAGGACCATGTGTATAGCCTCAAATGACAAACTAAGAAATGCAAAAAAAGAGAGAGTTTCTTTATGTGTTTCCATCTACTAGCCAAGCATTGTACGAAAGACACTGAAAAAGCTATTACCATTTTCATATTCAAGCAACTGTAAAAAATTTTAGCCACCAAACATGAAATGTAATTTGTTGCAGCCTGCAACCAATCCTTACATGATAATTCCAGTGGTGTGGGGTGGTGAAAGATTCTTAATTACCGAAGATATATGCTCTAGGCTTATCAGCACTTTAGACCACTGACGTTAATAAAAGTTGACGTATGAGTACATGAGGAACTGCTATAACACATGGAAAGATGCTGTCATTTGACAGTTGATAGTAGACTGGGAGCTACAGTGGGAGCCAAGCACAAAATATAGGGCAAAGAAATTGGGTCAGTGGTGTTCTGAGTTAGCAGTAGAGATATGAAAGACAGACGTTTGGCATCCAAAATTATTTCACAAACTTTTATTTTTGTATGTATATGATACATATCAATAAATGACATCAGTACAACATAAATTAACATATATTTGACATCAATGCCTTTCGGTAAGAAAATCTGGTTTATACTCTAAAAATAACCAACTGCATTGGCTGTGTGCCAGGCACTGTCCCAAATGCTTTGCATGTAATAATAGCTCATTTCTTCATTACTATCACCCTATCAGATAGAAGTTACTATTGTCTTCATCTTGTGGATGAGAAATTGAGTCACAGAGAAATTAAATGATTTGCCCATTGTCCAAAAGCTGGAAAGGACGAAGAGATTAGAAGCCACATATCCATGTCTTGGTATTCATATTAAAACGAAGCTACAGAAAAGCTCTGTTGGATTCTCTGCTTAATTTGTACTACTTTCAGGATGTATTAAGTAGGGTCTGCTCTAGTCTAGATTCTAGAAGCTACTTGGTCTGGGGGTGGCATACAGTTCTCAAAGTGCATTGAAAGTCATACTGTTGTCAACGAATGAACATGCTTGTCTTTATTTTGTGTGGATGCTGTATTTTTATTAAAAATTTTTAGTTTTAAAATTATAAGATTCTGGTGGTTTGCATATGCTTGGCCCACAGGGAGTGGTACCGTTAGGAGGCGTGCTCTTGTCGGAAGAAGCGTGTCACTTTGGAGGTGGGCTCTGGAGGTCTCCTCCTACACTCAGGCTCTACCCATAGCTTCCTCCTAGCCACCTAAGGATGCCAGTCTCTCTTGGTTGCCTTTGATTCAAGATGCAGAACTCTCAGCTTCTTCTCCAGCACCATTTCTGCCTGGATGCTGCCATGCTTCCGTCTATGGTGATTATGGGCTAAAGCTCTGAAACTGTAAGCCAGACCCAATTAAATGCTTGCCTTTATAAGGGTAGCCTCGGTCATAGTGTCTCTTCATAGCAATGGAAACCCTAAGACTAATATAATTATATAATTTCTCCCCTCCCCTTTCGTCCCTCCAACTTTTCCCATACACCCCCTTGTTTTATCTCAAATTCATGACTGTGTTTCCTTAATTGTTGTTTTTCACACACACACACACACACACACACACACACTCCTAACTATAAGAATAATGTTGCCTGTGTGTATATGATCTTAGGACTAACCACTTTATATTGGATAGCTAGTTATGAGCTTCTACATTGTGGAAGAAAGCTTCTTCCACTCTCAACACTCCCCTGTTGCTTGTAGCTCTTTGTTTAGGGTTGAGGCCCTATGAGCTTTCCCTCCTTCCCTGTTAGCGTGCCCACTGATGCTATCACTATTCAGGACATGTTTAGGTAGCCATGTCAATGAGACTTCATGGGAGTAATCTCCTTTATATTTCTAGGAGACACAATCTCACAGCAAACTCCTTCCTCTGGATCTTACAGTCTTACAATGATTCCCTGAGCCTTGGGTACAAAAAAGCTGTGTTGTGGATGTGCCAGGTGGGACAGGCCTCCACATGATCTCCTCTTCTCTGCATTTTGATCAGTCATCATTTTCTGTCATAGTCCCCATCTGTTATAAATGGAGGTTTGTGAACTGCCTTTACCTGTGAATGTAAAGATAAATATTCAGAATGTAGTCATGACTTAGTAAAATGGTGGTTGTAGGTTTATCTCTGAGATCCATGACTTCACAAGCCCCTGGTAATTAGTTACGTTTCCAGTACCAGACATGTTTTTCCCTCTTGATGAGTGGGCCTTAGGTCCAATTGGTGAGCCATTGGATTCCACCAAGGTGTACGTGGCACTATTGAACCCATAGAATTATCATACTACACTGGTCATTGTTGTGGTTCATAGGCTTCATAGCTGGGTAAAACTATTGGTTGTTTCCCTCCTTAGAAACCTGCCTTTTATCTTCTGGTGCCTTGAAAGCAAGTCCTTCAAGTAGGAGGCTTTTGGATCAAATCCAGCTCTGGTTCTCTTGGCCCCATGTCTGAAAGGCACACCGTCCTCAGTAATAGGGACTTACCTTTGCCATCATTTGTCTTAACAGCTGACTAGTATTCCATAATATATGTGCCATATTTTCATTGTCCTTGAATATGCTGAAGGGCATTTAAGTGGTTTCCATTTTCTATCTATTGGGAACAGAGTGACAAGCATCTGTGAAGTAGGACATAGTGTTGTCTGGTTTTTTGCCAAGGAGTGGCCATGTGATTGATTTCTTTTAGGTTTTTGAGGGTTCTCCACATTGATTTCCAGAATGGTTAAACCAGTATACATTTGCCCCAATTCTCTGCATCCCCTCCAGCATGTGCTGTCAGCTGTTTTGTTGATCTTCACCTTTCTGACTGGGGCGAGATAAAATCTGCAAATTTTGAGTTGCATTTCCCTTACTTCATGGCTTGTTTTTGTTTGTTTTGATTTGTTTTGTTTTGTTTTGGTTTGGTTTGGTTTGGTTTGGTTTGGTTTGGTTTGGTTGGTTGGTTGATTTGTTTGTTGAGTTTTTTTGTTTGTTTGTTTTGGTTTTTTTTAGAACTCTTTCTTCAGATCCAAAGCCTGTTTTCTGAGTTCTTTATATATTTTAGACATTAATCCTCTGCCAGTTCCACAGTTATATGGCTAGTAAATTTTCTCTCTCCTCTGTTAGCCTCCTCTTCACTCGATTGGTTATTTCTTTAGCCATGCAGGAGCTTTTTTTGCTTTTTTGAGGTTCCATTTGTCAATTGTTGGCCTCAATTGCCGAACAAATAGAATCCTGGTCAGAAAGTCCTTTTCTATACCTATAGTCTGGAATGTCTTTAAAAGAAGTTGAATGAATGGCTAGTAGGCATCATTGTTCAGACATGGTGAGAAAAACACTAAAGTTGCAGAAAACTGCACAGAAAACAATGGATGCATAAAGGAGGAGAATAGATAAGGCTGAAACAGCAGGGAAAGAAACACAGCTTTCTGAGACTGCCTCTGTCAGACCCTCTGTAGATCTGAACAACTTCATTTCGCTCAACTTGAATGCCTTTATTTCTAAAATTAAGAAACAGGAATGTTATCTAAACAGTAAAGCATTTGGGGTTGGTCTGGTGCTGCTATATATTCAAATGCTAAATATTGGCCCCCAAAATCTCATTGCCTGCAAAATGCAAGCAGATTCTCATGAACACCAAGTAATGCTATGTAAACTTTGTTCCCCAATTTAAAGCTATTGGTTAAATAAATGTCTCTACCACCGGGCTGGTGAGATGGTTCAGCGGGTAAGAGCACTGACTGCTCTTCCAAAGGTCCTGAGTTCAGATCCCAGCAACCACCCGTAATGAGATCTGACGCCCTCTTCTGGTGCATCTAAAGACAGCTACAGTGAATTACACTGGAGCAAACAGGGCCAGCAGAAGTCCTGAGTTCAATTCCCAGCAGTCACACACATGATAGCTCACAGCCATTTGTATAGCTACAGTGTACTCATACACATAAAATAAAATAAAATAAAATAAAATAAAATAAAATAAAATAAATCTTAAAAAAAAAATAGTCTCTACCACCAGTTGTTGGGGAGAATAGAAGTGGGTGGAGTTTAAGTTACTTGACTGGGGTTGGAGGTAAAGACCACGAGAAGAAGGCGAATGAAGGAAAGGAAGGAGAGGAAGACAGAGAGAACAGGAGGTCTCCATTAGATGTGCTGCACTAGGAGCACATGAGAGTGAAATGTCCTCCCAGAAGGGCAGAAGCATCCCAGACAAGACTCACATCGTAAGTACAATGGGAAGAACAGCTGGGAAGTAGACCGTCCAACATATAGAAAACTCAATTAGATGTATTCCCCCAGTAATTGTACTAGAGCTGATTTAAAAAGCAATAGAACTCTGGCTGGCCAGGTCATATTAATAACTAATAGAGTTTTTTTTTAATATTCCATTTAAAATGAAAAATATTTAGGATCCTATCAAGTTAAGGAAATCTTAGTGCCTTGACACAGATAGGAAAATTAGCACAGCCTTATTTATTATGTGGATCAGTATTGTTACTCAGGCAACTGAGAGACAAAGCTAGAGAAAGGCAGAAAGAGAGTTAGCATGAAAAGCAGAGAGATCTGAAAGACGACAGGCTCTCGTTAATTTGTGTGTGAATTATGTAACTGCTGTATCCTCTATCACCCTCACTCACCGAGTAAAAAATAACTGCATGCCTTAGACTGTAGGCACGGCTTCCTCCAGGGTTCCCCCAGGCCTAAGGGGATTCAGACCACTTTTATTTCTTGAACTATTTTTTTTTTCACTTTTTAAAAATGAAATCCCAAAATAGCTCTCGAAAATTGAAATCTAATTACTGAGGAGACACAAAATATCATCTCGAACAGAAAACAAATGCAAAATAACCATGCTAATCAGAAGCAATTGTACATATCAAGAGCAAGTAATCATGGCTGGATGCAATGGCAGCTCGTAAAAGAGCCAAAATATATGAGGTGTAAGTTCCTGATGTTTATTTGAACTTCTCTATTTAAATGTACAGTCTGTATGCCCCTCTCTGGGTTCCCATATCAGACCATTTATAAAGATGCCAATTTTACTTGTCCCTCTGTAGAACAAGTTTAATGCCATCCCCAGCCCCAGCCTAGCCACTACTCAGAAAGGAACTCTTGGAATAGAGTAAATAGCTGTTGTGTACTTGGTTGAAATATAATGCACACAATGAATGGTCTCTTAGAATATTCTAATGGCTTCTGCTGTCAGTTACATCATTCAAAGTGACCTCGGTAGAACCTCTGGTAAATGTCTAAGTTTAAGTACAGTTTTTGTCTTTGAAGTCAAATACAAATTGCAAAGTGTATTTTAAGTTAATCACAAAACATAGCTGGATTATTTGATCTTGTGGAACACTCACCACACTCATTTTTAAGTGTCTTCTGTCACTGTTCTTAGTATCTGATGATCAGATGTCCTTTCTGAGTGTAGAGAGTGTGTGGACTCCTAGTTGATCAAAATAAAGTCCTGTTATAAATATACAGAATTATCATATAGAGAATTATCATTGTGTCCCTATGTGGTTTGGCTGGTAAGCAAACAGCCCATTTATTTATTTACTAATTGTGACATCTGATATAAACTTTAGAGGAGAGAGCAAAGACTGGAAATCTTATTTCCATCTGTTTAGAATTAATATTTCACTTGTTATTAGCCTCTCATCTATCCTCATTAACACCAGTTTTAATGAGTAAGTATTCATCTCTCTTGCCTTTTAATCACCAAGATCCTAGCAAACAGCCTTCTACTGCCACAGAGAGAATGGTCCTTCAGCCATGCCTTCCCTTTGCATGCCCCAAATTAAGAGCCAAAATAAACCTTTCCTCCCTGTGGTGGCTTGAATGAGAATGGCCCCATAAGCTCCTATATTTGAAAGCTTGGTCCCTAGTTGGTGGAACTGTTTTGGGAAGGATTAGGAGATGTGACCTTGTTGAAGGAGATCACTAGAGGGTAAACTCTGAAGTTTCAAAAGGATGTGACAGGCCCTGTCTCTCTCTATCTCTCTATCTCTGTCTCTCTCCTCCCTCTCTCCCTCTCTCCCACTTGCCCTCCATCCAACTCCAACTTGTCAATCAGAATAACACTCTTAACTGCTTCCCTACTAGCATATCTGACTGCCTGCTGCCATACTTCCCACAATGGACTCAGCTTGAAGGTCCAGCTTAACATTACAAACTCCATTTTGCTTTCAGACTCCACTTTATGATTAACTTGCCCTCTAAACGAACTCAGCTACTGGAAAAACTCCAACTTTTTCCAGGAGCCATGTCACCCTAGTACCAATCACAATTTCCCTGGGAAATAGCCGCTCCACTCAACCACTCAGTTCTTAAAGGCAAAGTACCTAATGTCTAAAGTAGATTAACTAAGCTAGCAATCAGTGTTCACACAAAGCTGAACTTATTACTAGCCAGTAAAAGTGCACCAAGCAAAGATCATCCAATCATGCAACTGCCAATTTTGAAATTCCTTCACCTGCTACTATGATAAATAGGCAAGGCTTGTACCAGTTCAGAACCTTCCACACCTTCCAAGTGCTGGAGAGGTTGAAGGGTCCAAGCTCGAAATGAATAAAGACTTTGCTTTTGCATATGAGTTGGACTTCTGGTAGTCTCTTGTCAGGAGCCATAATAGGACAAGCTAAATACTAGCAGGTGATCATCCTGAAATGCCTGCTTCAGATTATTATATAATCTGTGACAGGTGAACCCTTATTAAACAAGGCTGTAAAAGACTAATTTTAGGAAAGATTCCTGCTGTTAATATGCTTTTCCTGTTATTAAACAACTCAGTGATTTTTTAAAAAAATCATTAAGTAATAGCACACCCCTTTGTGAGCAGATCTCTGCAGATCCATCAAGATGTACTGTCTTTAGTTTTGTTTTTTGTTTGTTTTAGTCTGTGTCTTTTTTTGTTTTTTTAAATTGATTTAAGTTTTATTGCATTATGATGAAAAAAGATACATGGTTTCAATTTATCTGAATTTGTTAACAGTTAAAAACATACTTTAACTAAATAGAATTAAATCACATTCTTGTTTCCCTTTTGTACCCCAACTCCTCCCAGAGACACCCCTCAATACCTACAATATCTTTTTTGTCATATTCTTTAAATTTTATAAAATATTATAACAGTAAAAATGAGTACTATAAAAGTTGTCTGATATAAAACAACAATCAATTTAACAGTCTTAGTAGATGCTTGTCTACAGCAATACTGAAAATATATTTTTTCTCAATATAAATTTTAAAGAACTCCAAACATATTAACCCTATATTTTAAAATAATACATCACTAGTAGTATTTTTTTAAATAAACATAAATTGATAAAATCTTTTTCTTTGTTTGTTTTGTATTTAGTAGAGCTTACAATCTTGGCTCTTACTGTGGTACAACCCCAAAATAAGAACAATTTTTAGACACTGGACTTCATTGTAATAAGGCTGTACTTTAATGATCCTCACATGGCCAAAGGATTTTACCTCCATAGTCTATTTAAGCTAAGAGTTGACAGTTCTGCTGGGCCAAGGAGTGAATTGTAGGCATGATTTTTGGATACAGATTTCCTGCTACGGTCAAAGATATTTGACTGGAGTTATTGTCTTCGTTCTCAGCCCACAAAGAACAGGTTATATTCATTTATGAAAAGGTGTGTATATTAAGTGGTTTAACAATAAAGTCATTCACCAACTGTTTCAATGAACAATGGTTCTGCTTGGAGGGTGGCACAGACATTAGGACAGGGTAATAATCTGGTTCATTGGCTGTGATGATTTGGAAAAGCATTCATCTCAGAGAAAGAGTAACTTATAAAGTCCTCTTCTTCAAACTTGATACAATAGTTACAAGTGTCAAGCAAATCAGTCAGTCTCACTCTTTGTTGTTCTCTTACAAGCCACCTCCCAAGTTAATTGTCTAGGTTTCTTTTGGCTTTATAAATACATTTGAAATATGTAAGCTGTTCTGAAAGCCATAGTATAGTGTAAAAACATAAAATAAACAGTACTACTAATAGAGAGGCTGAGATAGGAGAAGTCTGATTTTGAGACCATTATGTGGTATATAGCAAGACACTGTTACATACAAACAAGCAGAAAGTGTATATGGATTATACAATATTGAACCTATTTCTCCAATTACCAATTTAGAAAGACCATTGGATGACAATCAACAAATTTCTAATTCCTCATAGCTTTGGATTTCAATCAATTAGGATGTGTTGGTAATATTAATTTTCATATGAAGACATTAAGAAAAAGTAATTGTTACTTCCTGTTATTTTTGTTGTAAGAGGTGCAATTAGGTTTGTGTGGCTTTGTTGAAAGATTACTTTCTTGCTTTTTCTAGGGTGTAGTTTGCTCCTTATGTTGGTGTTTTCCATCTATTATCCTTTGTAGGGCTGGATTTATGGAAAGATATTGTGTAAATTTTGTTTTGTCATGGAATATCTTGTTTTCTCCATCTACAGTAATTGAGAGTTTTGCTGGGTATAGTAGCCTGGGCTAGCATTTGTTTTCTCATAGGGTCTGTATGACATCTGCCCAGGATCTTCTAACTTTCATAGTCTCTGGTGAGAAGTCTGGTGTAATTCTGATAGGCCTGCCTTTATAGGTTACTTGACCTTTTTCCCTTACTGCTTTTAAAATTCTTTCTTTCTTTAGTGCATTTGGTGTTTTGATTATTATGTGACAGGAGGAATTTCTTTTCTGGTCCAGTCTATTTAGAGTTCTGTAGGCTTCTTGTATGTTCATGGGCATCTCTTTCTTTAGGTTAGGGAAGTTTTCTTTTATAATTTTGTTGAAGATACTTACATTGGGAGTCTTCACTCTCTTCTATACCTATTATCCTTAGGTTTGGTCTTCTCATTGCATCCTGGATTTCCTGGATGTTCTGGGTTAGGAGCTTTTTGCTTTTTACATTTTCTTTGACTGTTGTGTCAATGTTTTCTATGGTATCTTCTGCCCCTGAGATTCTCTCTTTTTCTCTTGTATTCTGTTGGTGATACTTGCATCTATGACTCCTAATCTCTTTCCTAGGTTTTCTATCTCCAGGGTTGTCTCCCTTTGTTATTACTTTATTGTTTCTATTTCCACTTTTACATCCTGGATTGTTTTGTTCATTTCCTTCACCTGTTTTATTGTGTTTTCCTGTAGTTCTTTAAGGGATTTTTGTGTTTCCTCTTGAAGGGCTTCTAGCTGTTTACCTGTGTTCTCCTATATTTCTTTGAGGGTGCTATTTATGTCTTTCTTAAAGTCCTGTATCATCATCATGATAAGTGATTTTAGATCTGAATCTTGCTTTTCCAGTGTGATGGTGTGTCCAGGACTTGCTATGGTGGGAGAATTGGGTTCTGATGATGCCAAGTAATCTTGTTTTCTTTTGATTATGTTCTTATACTTGCCTTTGACCATCTGGTTATCTCTAGTGCTACCTGTCCTTGCTAAATCTGACTGGAGCTTGTCCTTCCTGTGATCCTGGTTGTGTCAGAACTCTTCAAAGTCAAGCTGTCTCTGTGATCCTGTGATTCTGTGGTCCTCTGATCCTGGGCTTTTTAGAGTGCCTGGGAGTGGAGTTTCCTCTGGGTGTTGTGGGACTGGCTACAGAGTTTGTGCCCAAGGTCTCAGGGCACAGGCCTGCCAAGACAGACTGGAAGCAACCTGAACCACTAGGCTGGAGGAGTTCCTTTATGCCTGGGTCCTGCTGGTCCCAGTTACTTGAAGATGTACTGTCTTATTGTGATGCTATATAGACAAATAGATGACTTAGGTATAATGATGATCCTATAAGAATTCCTAATATTATATCTGTGACTATTAGGCTCTTTTTTAATGGGACTTTTATTAGGTCCTTCTTTGATAGTCAAAACTGCAATGAGAACTCTGCCAGTCTCCCAAGTGTCAGCAATTAATTGCTCTTAGATAATAACCAGACTTTCTCCTACTCAGAGCACATTCCAAGAGGTTGTAAAACAATTAACCATAGGTCATAAAAGGGAGACTAATGATTTATCATAGGTGCCAGACAGAAGACAAAATATTGACTGCGTTTATCAATACAAAAACTTTACTTATGGTTTTAAGCCTTCAGTGAACCTATGGAGCTGAGAAAGGTGATGGATGTTTAGCTAGATAATTACTCCTAATGATATGCATGTAAACATTCTCTGTTGTAAACTTCTGTTTCAATTTATGATTTTATTTTCTGTGTGAAACCTTGATGAACTTTTTAACATGTGATCATGTATTCTGAAAGATGTTTAAGGGCTGAGGACAAAGAGAAGAGTCAGAACTGGGGAACTGAGGTGAGAGGAATGGAAGTGAGAAGAACTGAGCTGAGAGAGGAACTGAGCTGAGGAGAAGTTTTTAGACAGAACACTTTTTAGATTAGAAGGAGAATGCAGAGTGGAATAACTTGGAAACTATAGGTAACATAAAATACTAAGAGAGCAATGTGCAGAAAGCAGAGGGAAAGAGGAAAAAAGAAGATGCTGCAGAGAGCAGAAGGAGCAGGCGGGCTTCTCCATACCATGGGATAGAACAGGTAAGGACAAGGCAGGCTTATAAAAAGAAACAAAGCTTTTTTCTTACAAACATGGGTTTAATTAATTTTGCATTAAGAGGGTAAAAGCCTGCTCCATTTTTCATCCAGAATGAATGAGTTCCTTCTGCACTGGTGCTTGGTCTTTTGCTCTATATCCATATGTAAGTATGGATATGTATGTAAGTGTGTGATTATGAGAATGTATGCGTGTGTGTGTGTGTGTGTGTGTGTGTGTGTGTGTAAGTACGTAATTTTGAGAATGCATGCAAGCTGGGCCCAACTGGGTATGACTGGATATGTATAAATGAAAAGATGAGCATAGATCTGTATATGAATTTATGTGAGACTAGGCATATTTGCTTATGTAAAAGTTTTTCTGTCTGCGAGTGTTATTTTCTTCTCCTGGTTCAATAGAAGTTTATTGCTCCAAACGTCCCCCTAGTCTGACAAGCAAGAGGCATCTGGACAATAGGGAAAAGGCTCTAGGAATCAATCCTTTCCTTAATTTCCTTCTGTTTTAGGATACGGTGCTAAGCACCAGAAACTGCAGTTTCTGGCCTCAGAGGATCACAGAAGGTAGGTCAGCTACAATAGCATAGTAACTTAGACTTAAATAAGTAAACTTTTATTATGCAGCAACCCTAAGTTGCTCCTAAGACAAAGTCTTGCCCCAGAATCTCGTAAGACCAACTCTTAACCCAGAAATCATAGGGAGCAAGTCTTACCCACTCTTATGCTCTTCCCCCTCTGCTGCCTCAAAAAGAACCAACAAGGAAGGAGAAACACCCCTCACCAGGGCTGGTCCCCCTCCCCCACAGTCTCTAGTGGTCTGTGAGAACCTTGTGATCTGGGTATAACATCACCATCTGAAATAGTAAGCAATATCTTTTAAATATTTTGTTTTATAAGTTGCCTTAGTCATACTGTTTCTTCACAGCGACAGAAAAGTAACTAAAATACTCTTAAGTTGTCCCTTTCACCTAGCATATGGACGTCTGAAAGCTGTCTCTTTGTGACCCAGTAAGAGAAAAAAAGACAGAAGATAGACTATATTCCAAAAGCAAAGAGGGAAAAATATCTTCAGACTTCACAGAGGACAGATGAGAAGTTTAGAGAAGTAAAAAGACTAAGCAACAGAAAGGGAAACCAAGCTTCACACAGCTCCATCCATTCAGCTCTTAGCAAGAATAGACCAAGCAGAGCCTCATCCAAAAGCAAATACAGGCAGCCCTGGTGGCAGGGGATTGGTGGTCCTTCCACAGGACAGACACACAGCTCTCAGAGGCCTTAAATCCAGTTGCTGATCTAGCTGAAATAACCACTTCTTCATCTGGGAGAGTCAGCAATGGAGAGCCAGTTTCCTGGTTTAAATGCTCTGTCTGATGGCATCTTAGAAGAAGAAACATTATTTAAACCTGAGATAACCCATGAGTCTGAAAAAGAAAGGAAATGAAAGGCAAGGAACCTGAATTCAACTAACTTTAGTGTGGGAGACAATTGTGAAGTGAGAGGTCTAGATACTGACAAACCACAAAGTACAGTTGGCAATTTTGGCCAGGCAGTGTGGTGCTAAGGCAAATGGGGCATTTTGTGCTCTTGATGTCTGGAAGGAGCAGAGCCCATTGATTGAGAATGATTCTGAAGATTGATGGCCTCAAGCATGAATGAAGTCAGCAGTCACTACAGGTCCCTGACACAGATTTTTAAAAATGAAGCAACTAAAGTGACACATAGTATACTTGTCCCATACAGGATCAGCGTGAGCATAAGTCACAAGACAAGAATTCACAAGTCAAAGTAATACCACAATGCCTGAATTACTTAACGTCTCTGATTCTCAAAGACACAGAATGAAAACACTAACTTCATCATCTTTTTTTTTTTGATACATGTCAACAACAACAACAACAAAAAAAAAAGAATGAATTTCATGACAGGAACACATGAAGAAATAAGAGCTAGGAAGGAATTTATTGTGTTCAATACAGTAAGACAACAACACTCTAGTCCTCAGAGGAGAGAAAGAAAACAGCAAATAATCCAGCCATCCAGGAAAACATCAAACAAAATTCAATAAATTAGAAAAATCACTCAATAACAATCTTAAATATAAATGGTCCCAATTCAGACAACTGATTGAATTTTAAAAAGCAGTGCCCAAATATCTGTTGACTTCAAGAAACATATCTCACTGACAAAGACACCCATAGGCTGAGGGTCAAAGATGAAACTCAGCAAATCAGGCAAATAATCTGACATGGCTATTGTTATACTTAATAAAGTGGACTTTAGGGGCTGGCAAGATGGATCATCGGGTAAGAGCACTGACTGCTCTTCCAAATGTCCTGAGTTCGAATCCCAGCAACCGCATAGTGGCTCACAATCACCCATAATGAGATCGGACGCCCTCTTCTGGTGCATCTGAAGATAGCTATAGTAAATTACGCTGGAGCGAACTGCCAGAGTAAGCAGGGCCAGAGTGAGTGGGGCCAGAGGGAGCAAGGCCAGAGCAAGTGGAGCCAGAGCAAGTGGGGCTAGAGCGAGTGAGGCTGGAGCAAGCAGGCCGGAGCAAGCAGGCCCAGCAGAAGTCCTGAGTTCAATTCCCAGCAGCCACACACGTGATAGCTCATGGCCATGTGTACAGCTACAGTGTACTCATACACATGAAATAAAATAAATCTTTTAAAATAAATAAATAAATAAATAAATAAAAATAAAGTGGACTTTAAAGCAAAATTACAAGTTATAAAGGCCCACTTCATACTACTAAAGGAAATAATTATTTGAGATTATTAATATATTAATTTGGTATTAATATAATAATTCCGCAATATATGTACTGAATGTTGAGACCTACAATTTCATAAACAAGCAGGAATCGGCATTAAAAAGTCAGACAGGTCCTGACACACTAACAGTGAATGACTTTATCACTCCACTTGAGAGTTAGAGAAGTCATCCAAAGCTGAAAAGGAAAACCTGAGTTAAGTTAATCTATACCAGACGTTCTCGCCCAGAGTCGCCGCCCGCGGTTTTCCCCGGCCTCTTGGAGCCTCAGCCCTTTGCAACTTCGTCGCTCCACCGCTCCAGCGGTCGCCACTGCGCCTCGCCCCCCCCCCCCCGCCACCATGACCACCGCATCTCCCTCGCAAGTGCGCCAGAACTACCACCAGGACTCGAGGCTGCCATCAACCGCCAGATCAACCTGGAGTTGTATGCCTCCTACGTCTATCTGTCTATGTCTTGTTATTTTGACCGAGATGATGTGACTCTGAAGAACTTTGCCAAATACTTTCTCCACCAATCTCATGAGGAGAGGGAGCATACTGAGAAGCTGATGAAGCTGTAGAACCAACCAGGTGGCCGAATCTTCCTGCAGGATATAAAGAAACCAGACCGTGATGACTGGGAGAGCAGGCTGAATGCAATGGAGTGTGCACTGCACTTGGAAAAGAGTGTGAATCAGTCACTACTGGAACTGCACAAACTGGCTACCGACAAGAATGATCCCCACTTGTGTGACTTCATTGAGACACATTATCTGAATGAACAGGTGAAATCCATTAAAGAATTGGGTGGCCACGTGACCAACCTACGCAAGATGGGGGCCCCTGAATCTGGCATGACAGAATATCTCTTTGACAAGCACACCCTGGGACACAGTGATGAGAGCTAAGCTGACTTCCCCAAAGCCACGTGACTTTACTGGTCACTGAGGCCGCGCCTGCATGTCAGGCTGCCTTTACCTTTTCTATAAGTTGCACCAAAACATCTGCTTAAGTTCTTTAATTTGTACCATTTCTTCAAATGAAGAATTTTGGTACCCCCCCCCAAAAAAGTTACTCTATACCATAGATGAAGTAGATTTAATGGATATGCACAGATTATTCCATCCTATAGACATGAATACACAATTTTCCCAGCAGCTCTAAGAATTGTTGAATAATTCTGAGTATAATGGCGCCACACATAGTATACTGCGTTGTCTTAAACCAATGAAAACTAAATCTGCATTCCCACGGGAATGTGCAAAGAAAAAGCAAGAGTTATTGAAAAATACAGAAACGTAAGTGAAAGTAACTCCATAGTGCCAAAAAAAAGAGCATCCATGGGCATCGGAGGGAAGAGAAAGGGGATAATGGTAGACAGAGACACAAGACTCTGGGCTCGCTCACTTCAAGAACAAATCCTTTTTATTTTCCTACGGCTGCTTGCATATTTCTTTAGCTAGCTACTAGAGCTAGCATTGCAAGCAGAGTTTAAGGAAACAGTATCTTTGACCCAGTCACCTGAAGTTTCCCTTGCTCACTTCCCTGCACATCTATGACCCCTTATCTAAGTTCTTCCTTTTGCATTTCTTGGCTCTCGTGGCCCTGCTTTGCTTGGAGGACATTCTTCTTAGGCTTTATCTCATCAGTCATGGGGCCGCATCTGGGTCACAGTTTGTGCTTGAGAAAAGAACTGCAGAACATCTCGTCTCAACACCTAAGAAAGGGAAGAGTTTACAAGAGAAGAACCAGCCACTGAACTCCTCTGTCTGGAGATTTCTATAGAGTCGTGGTAGAAACCAGACAAAGGCTGAGATAGCATCTGTGAAGTTTGTTAAATTCTCTGAGCTATTATGTACTGAGCCAGTGGAGGACTCAAGTACTCTGTGCATGACCCCCTGACCAACTAGGGAAACGATTATCACAGGGTCTTGCACTACCCGCCCAGTTAGAGGTAACTGATACACCCTTTGACCATTTTTGACACTTGACTCTGCTAGCTATTGGTTACTTAGCCAGGGTTACTATCCTCTGACCTATTCAGGGTCTCAAGTACTGTTAGTTATATATACAAGTTCTCTTAGTACTCATGACTGCCAAGTTGTAGCTAGATCTTGTTAGGTAACTCCTTACCTACAAGATGGCCTGGGGTCTCTTTCCTGAAGTCGGTGGAGCTTCTTATCAGAAGGCATTGTTCCTTACAATTAGCTGACTTGGAAATAAGATGAATGAAAAGACTCCTCAAGGGCTCCAGATGCTATCTAGCTGCCATTACTCTATCAGAACCTTGTCTTTCCAATTCTCTGTCTAGCTTGGTTACCTTATGCCCAGCAACAGGCCCTCGTATTTTCTCTCATTGTACTGAACCTGTGTTTTAACCCTATATCTTCACTCTTTGTTTAAAAACTTACAGAATATATTTTGGTCATATATATGTTCCTCTTCCCCAACTCCTCAGTGATCTTTCTTCACATCCTCCTGCCTAACCAATTTCAGGTTCTACCCTTCTCCTCCCTCCCTCTCTCTCCCTCCACCCCTTCTCTCCTTCTCTTTCTCTCTGAAAAGAAAAAAAATCTGCATCCAAACTGGAAAACCTAAGAAAAAAAATGGATGGGTTTCTTGATATATAACCTATCAAAGGTAAATCAATATTGAATAAGCAATTTGAACAGACCCAATCCTAGTGAAGTAGAACAGTAATTAAAAGTCTCCCAACCAAAGGCAAGGTGCTACAACCACTCTGGAAATCAGTGTGGCGGTTCCTCCGGAAATTGGACATAGTTCTACCAGAGGACCCAGCTATACCACTCCTGGGCATATACTCAGAAGATGCTCCAACATGTAATAAGGACACGTGCTCCCTCATGTTCATAGCAGCCTTATTTATAATAGCCAGAAACTGGAAACAACCCAGATGTCCCTCAACAGAGGAATGGATACAGAAATTGTGGTACATCTACACAATGGAGTACTACTCAGCTATTAAAAACAATGAATTTATGAAATTCTTAGGGAAATGGATGGATCTGGAGAATATCATCCTGAGTGAGGTAACACAATCACAAAAGAACACACCTGGTATACACTCTCTGATAAGTGCTTATTAACCCAGAAGTTCAGAATACAGGAAGAACAACCCACAAACCACAAGAAACTCAAGAAGAAGGAAGACCAAAATGTGGACATTTAATTCCTTCTTAAAAGGGGGAACAAAATACCCATGGAAGGAGTTGCAGAGCCTAACTATGGAGCAGAGACTGAAGGAAGGACAAGCAGCCTAATATAGCTATCTCCTGAGAGACTCTGACAGTACCTGACTAACACAGATGTAGAGGTTCACAGCCATCCATTAAAATGAGTACAGGGTCCCCAATGAAGGAGTTAGAGAAAGGACCAAAGGCGCTGAAGGGTTTGCAGCCCCATAGAATGAACAACAATATGAACTAACTAGTACCGTTAGAGCTCCCAGGGACTCAACCATCAACCAAGTACTATACATGGTGGGACTGATTGTTCTGGCAGCATGTGTATAGTAGAGGATTGCAAAGTCGGTCATCAATGGGAGGAGAGGCCCTTGGCCCTGTGAAAGTTCTGTGCCCCAGTGTAGGGGAATGCCAGGGCCAATAAGTGGGAGAGGGTGGGGTGGCAAGTATGGGGAGGAGGGAGGCAACAGGGGTTTGTTCTTGTTGTTTTTGTTTGTTTGTTTATTTGTTTGGGGTTTTTTTGGAGGGGAAATTAGGAAAGGAGAAATCATATGACATGTAAATAAAGAAAATATCTAATAAAAAAATTCAAACAAAAAAATTCTCCCAACCAATAAAAGCCAGAGGCCAGATTGATTAATTGCAAAATTCTACCAGACCTCCAAGAAAAATTAATGTTAATATTCTATAAATTATTGTACAAAATAGAAACTGAAGTACTAATTCTTCTTACAAAGCCACTATTACTCTGATATCAAAATCACAAAGACTAAACCCAGAAAAAGGAAATTATAGACCAATACCCCTTATGAACCAAGATTTTTGAAGACATACTTGCAAACCAAGTCCAAGATCACATCAGAAAGATCATTCACCACGATCAGGTATGCTTCATCCCAAAAATCCAGAAATTATTCAACATATTTAAATTTATACATGTAGCCCACAATAGAAACAGACAGAAAAACAAACCCCACATGATTAAATATGGAAAAGTCCTTTGACAAAATCCAATATCCCTTCATAATAAAACTCCTGGAGAGACTACAGATACAAGGATATACCTCAACATAATACTGGCAATTATAGCAAGCCCACAGCCAACACTAACTTGAGAGGAACTTAAAGCATTTCTAACTGAAATCACGAACAAACAAGGTTGTTCACTCTCTCTCTCTACCTATTCAACATAGTATTTGAAATCTTAGCTAGAGCAATAAGACAACTGAAGGAGATCAAAGAACTACAAATAAGAAAGGAAGAAGTTGGGGCTGGAAAGATGGCTTAGCAGTTAAAAGCACTGGCTGCTCTTCCAGTAGACCTGAGTTCAATACCCACCACCAACATGGCAGCCCACAACTATTTTTCTGTGTCTTCAATACAAGGGGATGCAACACCGTCACACAGACATACATTCAGGAAAAATACAGGTGCACATGAAATAAATGAATCTAAAAAACTGAAAAGAAAGGAGTCAAAGTATCTTATCTGCAGATGATATGGTTTTATATATAAGGGACCACAAAACCTTCACCAGGAAACTTCTGTGACTAATAACCACATTCATCAAAAGGAATTTATAGTAGTAAAATACAAAATTAACGCACAAAAATCAGTAGGCTTCCTACAGACAAAGGACAAACAGACTGAGGAAGAAATCAGGAAACAACACTGTTTACATTGTTTCCTTTATTAACAGTGGATTTTTTTCATACAGTATATTCTAATTATGGTTTCCCCTCCCTCTGCTTTTCGCAGTTCCTCCCCAGCTCCTTTGCCCTCTGCCTCTCATTAGAAAATAGGAATCAAAGGAATAATAATACAATAAAATAAGACAAAACAAAACAAAAAACACACAAATTAGAATATGACAAAACTGCCAAACAGGAAAAAGAGCCAAAAGCACAAGGAATGCACATAAACACAGAGACACACATTTGCACATGCAGAAAGCCCATAGAAGCACAAAACTCAAAGACATAATATGTATGCAAAGGGCTTGCAAAGTTTTTTTCTTAATGCCTGACTTTATAAGAGAAAGAACCTCCAAAGATGCCATTGAGTTGGTTTTGTGTTAGTCATCTATTGCTGGGCATGCAGCCTACCCTTAAGTGCGACTTGTTTCTCCAGTGAGACTCTGTTTTCATTTGCAAACCCCTATCAAATGGAGATAAAGTCTGGGTTAGCAATAGGGACTTTTATCCACTTCTCCTTTGAGCTCTAAGACCCCTGTGCAGGTCCCATGCGTGCTGCTTCAGTCCCTATGATCAAAATACATTATACTCACGTAGGGAATTCTCAAACAATGAAAAGCAGCTGCTCTCACATCATTTCCATTAGAGCTTATTTTTAACCTTAATAACTGAATAACCTTAGTAACAGGGTTGGGGGAGCGTAGGAAGACACTCAGTACTGTACTGTCCAATACAACAACCTGCACCCACCGTTTGTCAACCCAGAGAAGTCATCTCATTTCCCAGAGAGAACAGAAAACTCAAATATAAATGATGGATTGGGAACCAAGTCATATACAATGTGAAAAGGGTAAATAACTTAGTAGAAAAAGTAGCAAACAACATTGACTGAGGGCGCACAAAATAACACAAACTGAAACCCAACAAATGAAAAGACACTTCGGCTTACTGCAACAGAAATTAAATTAAGATAACCTGCCTTCTCAGTTTATCCCCTAGGTGACTAGCACTACGATATCTCTATGATATAATTTACTGCTAAGTTTCAGCAAAGAATCTGACAAAATACTTTTCTTTTTTTTTTCTTTTTTCCTTTCCCAGGTTCCTCTCCAAAAGAAAAAAGAAAAAGAAAAGAAAATAAGAAAATAAAATAAAATAAAAACCAAAAACTAAAACAATTCCCTGTTCCCTCCCCCACTCCTTGCTTCCTGGCCCTGGCATTCCCCAACACTGGGGTATAGAACCTTCACCAGGCCAAGGTCCTCTCCTCCCATTGATGACCCACTTGGCCATCCTCTGCTATACACATGCTGCTGGAGCCATGAGTCCACCAATGAGTACTCTTTGGTTAGAGTTTTAGTCCCTGGGAGCTCTGAGGGTACTAGTTAGTTAATATTGTTTTTCATGCTAAGGGGCTGCAAACTGCTTCAGCTCCTTGGATCCTTTCTCTAATTCCTTCATTAGGGACCCTGTACTCAGTCCAATGGATGGCTGTGAGCCTCTACTTCTGTATTAGTCAGGTATTGTCAGAGCCTCTTCGAAGACAGCTATATCAGGCTCTGGTCAGCCAGCACTTGCTGATATCCACAATAGTGTCTGGATTTGATGATTGAATATGGGAAGGATTCGAGGTGGAGCAGTCTCTAGATTGTCCTTCCTTCAGTTTCTGCTCCGTAGTTTGTCTCTAAAAATCCTTCCATGGGCATTTTGTTCCCCCTTTTAAGAAGGAACAAAGTATCCACACTTTGGTCTTCCTTCTTCTTGAGTTTCTTGTGGTTTGTGAATTGTACTTTGTGCATTCTGATTTTCTAGGCTAATATCCACTTATCAGAGAATGCATACCATGTGTGTTCTTTTGTGATTGGGTTACCTCACTCAGGATGATATTCTCCAGATCTATCCATTTCCCCAAGGATTTCATAAATTCATTGTTTTTAATAGCTGAGTAATACTCCATTGTGTAGATGTATCACAATTTCTGTATTCATTCCTCTGTTGATGGATGTCTGGGTTGTTTCCAGTTTCTGGCTATTATAAATAAGGCTGCTATGAACATAGTGGAGCATGTGTCCTTATTATATGTTGGAGCATCTTTGGGTATATGCCCAGGTATGGTATAGCTGGGTCCTCTGGTAGTACTATGTCCAATTTCCGGAGGAACTGCCACACTGATTTCCAGAGTGGTTGTACCAGCTTGCAGTCCCACCAGCAATGAAGGAGTGTTCCTCTTTCTCCACATCCTCGCCAGCATCTGCTGTCACCTGAGTTTTTTATCCTAGCCATTCTGACTGGTATGAGGTGAAATCTCAGGGTTGTTTTGATTTGCATTTCCCTGATGACTAAGGATGTTGAACATTTCTTTAGGTGCTTCTCAGTCATTCAGTATTCGTCAGTTGAGAATTCTTTGTTTAGCTCTGTACCCCATTTTTAATAGGATTATTTGTTTCTCTGGAGTTTAATTTCTTGAGTTCTTTGTATACATTGGATATTAGCTCTCTATCAGATATAGGATTGGTAACGATCTTTTCCCAATTTGTTGGTTGCCATTTTGTCCTATTGACAGTGTCTTTTGCCTTGTAGAAGCTTTGCAATTTTATGAGGTCCCATTTGTCAATTCTTGATCTTAGAGCATAAGTTATTGGTGTTCTGTTCAGAAAATTTTCCCCTGCGCCCATGTGCTCAAGGCTCTTCCCCACTTTATTTTCTATTAGTTTGAGTGTATCTGGTTTTATGTGGAGGTCCTTGATCCACTTAGACTTGAGCTTTGTACAGGAGATAAGAATGGATCAATTTGCATTTTTCTACATGCTAACCACCAGTTGAGCCAGCACAATTTGTTGAAAATGCTGTCTTTTTTCCATTGAATGGTTTTAGCTCCTTTGTTAAAGATCAAGTGGCCATAGGTTTGTGGGTTCATTTCTGGGTCTTCAATTCTATTCTATTGATTTACCTGCCTGTCACTGTACCAATACCATGAAGGTTTTATCACAATTGCTCTGTAGTACAGCTTAAGGTCTGGGATGGTGATTCCACCAGAGGTTCCTTTATTGTTGAGAATATTTTGGCTATCCTGAGTTTTTTGTTATTCCAGATGAATTTGCAAATTGCTCTTTCTAAGTCTGTGAAGAATTAAGTTGGAATTTTGATGGGAACTGCATTGAATCTATAGATTGATTTCAGCAAGATAGCCATTTTTACTATATTAATCCTGCCAATCCACAAGCATGGAAGACCTTTCCATCTTCTGAGATCTTCTTCAATTTCCTTCTTCAGAGACTTGAAGTTTTTGTCAAACAGATCTTATACTTGCTTAGTTAGAGTCACACCAAGGTATTTTATATCATTTATGACTATTGTGAAGGGTGTTGTTTCCCTAATTTCTTTCTCCGCCTGTTTACCCTTTGTGTAGAGGAAGGCCATTGATTTGCTTGAGTTAATTTTATATCCAGCTACTTTGCTGAAGTTGTTTATCAGGTTTAGGAGCTCTCTGGTCACTTAAGTATATTATCATATCATCAGCAAATAGTGATAATTTGACTTCTTTCTTTCCAATTCGTATCCCTTTGATCTCCTTTTGTTGTCTAATTGCTCTGGCTAGGATTTCAAGTACAATATTGAATAGGTAGGGAGAGAGTGAGCAGCTTGTCTAGTCCCTGATTTTAGTGGGATTGCTTCAAGTTTCTCTTCATTTAGTTTGATGTTTGGCTACTGGTTTGCTGTATACTGTTTTTACTGTGTTTAAGTATGGGCCTTGAATTCCTGATCTTTCCAAGACTTTTATGATGAAGGGATATTGGAGACAAAATACTTTTCTATTTGTGGGTTTTGAGACAATCTCCCATAGCCCAGGCTAGCCTCTCACTTGCTGTGCAGCCCAGGACGACTCTGAACTCCTGATCCTCCTGCTTCTGTTTCCACATTCTGTGACTATTGGCTGTACCAGCACACCCAGACAATATCTGGCAAAACTCAGTATGAATTCACGTGTATGTATTTGGCTCATCCAGCTCACCTCTTGGCACACACTATGATAGCTCATAGGGAAACTCCGACATGTATAAATATGCATATTTGCTACCTGAAGGATTGATAATGGGGTCGTTGACTGAAATATAGGACAATATACTGTACAATGGCTTATAGGCATCAAAAGGTTTAGATAGAATTTTTTTTTTAAAAAAACTGCTGGAGTATTTCTATCAGGTATTAATAAACTGAGGTATGATCCCTTTCAAGACCAGGAAATGTTTTCTATATGCACAGAACTCTCTCTGGGTTTGGTCTTGGAGGAAGATACAGGAAAATTTACATCAGTCTACTACCACTACTTATTCAGGTAGAGGGCAGAAACAATCATGAGATAAACCACCTCATTGCTTTGATGTATGACCACTATTTCTCAGACACAGAACAATTTTGAGATCCTTGAATGCTCAAACATCACCCTTTCTCCTAAAGGGTCCTTATTTACTCTCTAAGGGCCTGTTCAGGGCAGACTGCTGAGTAATTTTTGCATGGCTTCAGCCCTTCTGAGAGAAAGAGCAAAGGAAGAAGAGCAAGGAAGAAGCAGACGCGTCCTGACTGAGGCGTGCGATTCTGCACGGTGATCGGCAAGCTCGCTTTCTACCGAGCATTTCTGAAACCAAATGATGGTCACAGCATCACCATCCTATGAACAGTCTGCAGAGCTATGCTGACCGGTTTTCTACATCAGCAGCATCAGTCCCGGCCTCAAACAGCAGTAAGATGCAGCTCTTAGGGCCACCACTTTCACTCTCTCACTGCCAACCATGTAGCCTGGTCGCCATCCAGGGACCACTGCCCTATTCTGCCACAACAGATCTGCTTTTCATTGCTCAGAGGTTGACCTGCTTGGTCCCAATTTGGAATTTTCAGGCAGGCCTGTGCTTTGTGTTTGGAACTCTCCCTGCCTCCCTTCCACACCCCTCACCCCCTTATTCTGGTCCCTTACACCAAAACATCACTGTCTCTGGAAATCCCTCCTAGTCAGGGTACTAGCTTGTGTGCCTCCAGCCCATGTTCTCCAAACATCCTACCCTGATTTTTTTTTATCATGACATAGTGTTTACTATACACATCATTGTTGTTTTCCATTAACTGTGTCTCTACCTAACTTTAGGTCCCTTGGCAATAACCAAGTCTGCTGACTTCTAGCATCTGGAACACATGAGACATGCTGTCATAATATCGACACTGATTGAATGCTCTGGGCTAAAAATTAAATACACATTATCTGACATAATCTGCTAATAACCCTCAAGTCTGCACTACTCCACCTCCTTGTTGATACATAACATGTGTTCCATGGCTCTTATCTAGAAGTGTCCAATACCATTACCCCAGCAAAATAAGGTGTGGATCTACTTCCTCTTGCTAATATAACAAACCAAAGGCAAATTCACCTAAAAGCATAACCCTACATATGAGTCATGAATTTTAATGAAGCACACAAAGAAAAACAATGCCTTCAACCCAAATGAGGAGACCTGAGCATACTGGCTGTACTATGAAGATTTCTCTTTTGCTTTAATTATTGTTTTGTAGGTCACATCTTTGAAAGCATACCTTTGAGACCATGCCTTCGCTTGGTTGGAAGGAGAGACGGAGGTTTGAGGCACTGTGGTGGTTTGAATATGCTTGGCTCAGGGAGTGGCACTATTAGGAGGTGTGGCCTTGTTGGTGTGGATGTGACCTTGGAGGAAGTATGTCACTGTGGGGGGGGGGGGGGGGGGCTTTGACAGCCTTCTCCTGGTTGACTTCAGATCGAGATGTAGAACTCTCAGCTCCTCCGGTACCATCCCTGCCTGGACGCTACCATGCTCTCACCTTGATGATAACGTATTGAACCTCTGAACCTGTAAGCCAGCCCCAGTTAAATGTTGTCCCTTATAAGAGTTGCCTTGCTCATGGTGTCTCTTCACAGCAATGAAACCCAAACTAAGACAGGCACCTTTATTACAGCCCTTCTCTGCTCCTAAGCTTTCTGCTACCTAACTAGCAGCAAACAAGGAAGCAACTGCACTCACCATATATTCCTTTGTTATATTAATTTCAATTAGGAGTTCACCATTGAAGCTCTCAACAACTCTCAGTGCCACATGGAAACTACAAGGCATTTTAGATGTGGCAAATCAACAGTCTGCTCACAATCCAGTGAGATAGGCTCACTGTGAAATGGTTTCCTAGGTGCTAGAAATGGGGTATTCTTCACCTTAACACTGAACCCTGCGCCCACCTCCAGGCTCCCCTTGATGTCACACCACCAAAAGTGCCAAGAGTCACATTGAGGACGTGTGAAAAAAAAGCTACATGGCATTGACACCCAGCATAGGAAAAACAACATCCAAAACTTCTACACAGAGATACTTACTGTCCTCGAAAGCAGTCATGGCCAGTAGCCAAAAAGGTCATGAGGTATTAAAACAGCAGTGACGTGCACTTAGCTAAAAGTTCTTCCCTTGATGTCTAAAAGGAAGGAACACTTCAGCACCAGTCTAGAGGTTTTAGAAACCAAGGAGGTAGAATCAGAAGAGTGGACAAATGGTAGGGGGAAGAAGTAGATGCCAGCATGGGGTGCAGCTGAAGTCAACTGGATTCAGTGTGAGATGGCCAAGCTCCAGCACCGCTACCCTGCCACCTAGTGGTGAAAGGTTGCCCTAGCCTGTCACCCACATCCTGAACCATCAGTGGTTCTCAACCTGTGCTCATGACACTTTGGGGGTCAACCCTTTCACAGGGCTGATCTAAGACCATTAAAACACACAAACATGGACATTACAATTCCTAAAAGTAGCAAACTCAAAGTTATGAAGTAACAACAAGAATAACAGATAGGGGTCTTAGGCAGCTTATCAGCCACTAGCTCCGTTTGTAGACATTTCCCGCCCAGTGACTCACTGACTTACCTCTCAAGGGGGAGCTATGGTGACCTCTCTGTTTTCCAGGGGATGCAACTGAGGCAAAGATCCCTAAATGATTTGCATATCATCACATGTCTCTAAAAGAAGAGAAGTAGTAATTATCCATATGCCCTATGGGTGACAGTGCCTTGAAAGTCTAGCAAGGTGACCGACTGTCCCTTCAACCCTGATGAAGTAAGTATAGGAAAATACGCCCATGGCAACTGAAGAACGCACTGTTATAGTCTTCACCCTACAACCCAACTTTTTAGAAAAATTTAAAAAAAGAACAAATGAGGCAAGTGGGACCAAACAATAACAACATCAACCTGGAATGGGGCACAGGCATCATTTTGGTGATATATACCACTACATTAAGGGAAGCAGAGGTAGGGGCTGGGAGCCATCTTAGCACAGGGCTTCTTAAATATTTTCCACTCTCAGCTTCTTTTGTTTCCAGAAGTTTTTAAATGACCCCTGGTATGTAGCCATATAAAATAAGCATTTAAAAAAGCCAAACATCTATGATAATAATTTATAAATAAATTTATTTTAAAATACTTCTTTGATATATATATGATTATATATATATGATTATATATATTATTATAGACAAGGTGAGTTTGCATACACATTAAGTGGATCTGTTTGGTTTTACTTAAATATTTAAATATTGGCTGAATATTCACTACTGCAGGACGCAGATCATCTTCAATGCTCTCCAAGGTTAATTGATACTTTCATTTTATATTCATTGTGATGGTTTGAATATGCTTGGCCCAGTGAATGACACTAATAGGAAGTAAGGCCTTGTTGAAGTAGGTATGACCTTGTTGGAAGAAGTGTGTCACTGTGGGGGTGGGATTGGAGACCCTCCTCCTAACTACCTGGAAGCCAGTCTTCTTCTGTTGAACTTTGGATGACGATTTGGAATACTCAGTCCTCCAGTCCCACATCTGTCTGGATGCTGCCCTGCTCCTGCCTTAATGATAATGGACTGAACCTCTGAACCTGTAAGCCAGCCCCAATTAAATCTTGTCCTTTATAGAAGAGTTGCCTTGGTCATGGCAGCCTCTGCTTAGGGGCTAACACCTGGGAGCTAAGACAGACGCTCTCTGTTGACTGTTGGTTTGTCTTTGAAGAAGCCACCTGAGTATGCCCATCACCTGAACGCGCCAATGACCTGAGCACGCCCATCACCTGAACACACCCACTGCCTGAAGATCCACTGAACCTGGGGACTTGGGCATCTGAACTTTCTTTACAATATAATCTAGAGACTTGGTTTTGGTTTTTCTTGTAACTATAAAAACCTTGGCTTATTCTAAGTAAAGTTGGAGCCTTGATTGGGGTGCAACTTGGCTTCGAGTTTTCTCTTTGCATTTCAAACCCTCTATTTCAGGTCCTTTGTTCCCTCCTGGCTGAGAGAACCCCATTCATGAAACTGTGGGCAGTTTCAGTTAGCTTCTTGGTTTTTGTCTTTTTTTTTTAATTGGATATTTTCTTTATTTACATTTCAAATGTTTTGCCCTTTCCAGGTCTCCCCTTCAGAAACCCCCTGTGCCATCTCCCCTCCCCCTGCCTCCCTGTGGGTCCTCTCACCCTGGCATTCCCCTACACTGGGGCATCAAACGCCCTTAGACCCAAGGGCCTCTCTTCCCACTGATATCCTCTGCCACTTATGCAGCCAACAGCATGGGTCCCTCCATATGTATTCTTTGGTTGGTGGTCCAGTCCTGGGAGCTCCAGGGGATCTGGCCTGTTGACACTGTTGCTACCCCCCTCCCCGCCACATGGGGCTGCAAACTCTATTAGCTCCTTCAGTCCCTTCTCCAACTCCTCCACTGGGGACCCCCAAGTCCATTGGTTTAGTTGTAAGCATCTGCCTCTGTATTTGTCAGGCTCTGGCAAAGCCTCTCAGGAGACAGCCATATCAGGCTTCCATCAGCAAGCACTTCCTGGCATCCACAATAATGTCTGGGCTTGGTGGCTGTATATGGGGTGGATCTCCAGGTGAGGCAGTCTCTGGATGTTGGCCAGAGTGTTTTATCACAGCAAAAGAAAAGTAACTAATACAGAGTCTGTACACGGAGAGTGAGGCTGTTCCTATAAAAAACCCAATCTCACTGTTTCTGAGAGAATGTGGAAGACTTTAGAAGTCCACAGTGGAAAAGCCATCAAATGCTATAAGCAGAGCTGAATGGACCATTCTCATAGGAGCCTGGAAGAAGTAGTGCCGAGAATGATGTGGGTGGTGAAGACTTGGAATAGGGAACACAAAAGTCCTTGTGCTCTCAGATAAGCACTGGGAAACATGAATGTTAAACACATTTCAGAGAGGAGCAAGTACTCTATTAACAACTAGGCTAGATGCTATCCTGTGGTATTTTAGCTTAGACTCTGTATTCTGTCCATATCCTGGGAACATACATGAGTAAATTAAAGGGTAATGAACTAATTTCTTTGGTGGTTGAAATTTCAAAACAGCATAACACTGAATTGAAGCCTAGATTGTGGTGGAGACCCCCAGATGTTGACAGTGCTGGTCATGAGGGATCTGACAAGAAGAGCTGCTTATTGGGAGTAGAACCAACCCAAGTCAGAGTTGTTTTTTTGGGGGGTGGGTAATTTTCCAGGGGACCCCAGTTAAGATATTGTGTTGAGTCTCAAGAGATTTTTGACTTTTTGACAACTCAGAGTGTCAAAGACCATGAGGATGATTGAAGTTGGACTCAATTAATTTTGCCTTATAAGGTGTCCCTATGCCTATAGGTCCACGAGCAGAATATTGTGGCTTACAGCAATATCTCCCAAAGTCTCATGTATTTGGACATCTGGTCCCCAGTTGGTGGTCCAGCTTGGTGAGCTTATAGAATCTGTAGGAAGCAGAGCCTCGCCACTGGGGGAGACGTGAGAGTTTATAGACGTCCACACTTCTTCTCTCTCTGCTTCCTGGCTATGAGTAAAGATGTGAGTGGCCACCTTCCTGCTCCTGCCACCGATGGATTCTACACTTCTTAAAATGTAAGCCAAAATATACCTTGTCTCCCATACCATGTGGGATAGCAGGCCTAAACCGCCATCCCCGGTTGGTAAATCTCTTTTTTATAGTGGTTATTTAAATCATGTTCCATATAGAAACAGAAAAACTGCTTAAAGTATATCATTAATGCAAAACAGAATAAAATACATAAATGATGTGGGAGTTTATGTTTGTGTTTTAAAGGTATATGTGAGTACATACCATGTGTGTTCTTTTGTGACTGGGTTACCTCACTCAGGATATTTTCTAGTTCCATCCATTTGCCTAAGAATTTCATGAAGTTATTGTTTTTAATAGCTGAGTAGTACTCTAATGTATAAATGTACCACATTTTCTGTATCCATTCATCTATTGAGGACATCTGGGTCTTTCCAACTTCTGGCTATTATAAATATGGCTGCTATGAACACAGTGGAGCATGTGTCCTTATTACATGTTGGAGAATCTTCCGGGTATATACTCAGAAGTGGTATAGCTGGGTCCTCTGGTAGTACTATGTCCAATTTTCTGAGGAACCACCAGACTGATTTCCAGAGTGGTTGTACCAGTTTGCAATCCCACCAGATATGGAGGAGTGTTCCTCTTTCTCCACAACCTCCCCAGTATCTGCTGTCACCTGAGTTTTTGATCTTAGCCATCCTGACTGGTGTGAGGAGGAATCTCAGGGTTGTTTTGATTTGCATTTCCCTGATGTTGGACATTTCTTTAGGTACCTCTTGTCCATTCGCGTTTCCTCACTTAAGAATTCTCTTTTTAACTCTGTTCCTCATTTTAATACAGTTATTTGGTTCTCTGGAGTCTAATTTCTTGAGTTCTTTGTATATTTTGAATATTAGCCTTCTATCAGATGTAGAATTGGTAAAGATCTTTTCCCAATCTTTTGGTTTCTGTTCAGAATACCTGAGATACAATTCACAAACCATATAAAGCTCAAGAAGAAGGAAGACCAAAGTGTGGGTACTTCAGTGCTTCTTAGAAGGGGGAACAAAATACTCACAAGAAGAAACATGGAGACAAAATGTGGAGCAGAGACAGAAGAAAGGCTATCCAGAGACTGCCCCACCTGGAGATCCATCCCATATACAGTCACCAAACCCAGACGCTATTGTGGATGTCCGAAAGTGCTTGCTGACAGAAGCCTGATATGGCTGTCTCTTGTATTTGTGCCTGACAAATACAGATGTGGATGCTCACAACCAAACCATTGGACTGGAGTTGGAGAAGGGACTGAAGGAGCTGAGGGGGTTTGCAGCCCCATGGGGGGAGCAACAGTGTCAACCAGCCAGACCCCCCCTCCCCGGAGCTCCCGGGGACTGGATCACCAACTAAATAGTACACATGGAGGGACGCATGGCTCTGGCCACATGTGTGGCAGAGGATGGCCTTGTTGGACATCAGTGGGAGGAGTGGCCCTTGGGCCTGAGGGGGTCCGATGCCCCAATGTGGAATGTCAGGGCTGGAAGCAGGGAAATGGGTGGATAGGTGGGGAAACACCCTCATAGAGGTGGTGGTAGGGGGTGGGATAGGGGGTTTCCAGAGGGGAGTTTTGGAAAGCGGATAACATTTGAAGTATAAATAAAGAAAATATCCAATAAAACGAAAAAAAAAAATCCAGATAATTGAGTTGAGAAGAGCCACTTTAAATCTGGGCCACACCTTTTGGTACCAGTTTTCATAAAAGAAGGACGATCCTTTTCTTTGCCTGCTTGCCCTCACTCTTCCTAGCAAGTTCATTCCTTCACTGAGATTTGAGTCTTCTTCTTCAAGATTTGGATGTATACTGAAGACCAACTAAGACATCTAGCCTCATTGACTGAAGATCTCCTGTATTCTTGGCCCTTCTATCAGGAGACAGAATAGTTGTTGGAATAGTGGGACCATAACCAGTAAGCCACTTTAATAAATTCTGTTGGTGTCTATAAAGAAAAGTATATGTGAAGAAAATAAAATAGAGTATTAAAAGTTATTGTCTTTGAGAAAATATCTTTAAGAGCTTTAAATTGTCCTTTCTTAAACTACTTTGTGTTGTTTTATATTGTCCTGACGTATATATTTACAAATTCTATTTATAATTCTACAAAAGACTAAAAACCTTAAATTACTGCATGGTAGAAACAACAGACACATGTGTTCTATTCAGAACATATAGCATATCTTACAAGTATAGTTTCATATTAGAACCCAAAATTTAGCAGTCATTCTTCTAGGAAGTGACTGTATGAAGATCTCAGAGATGTACAATCATTTAGAATATTTGAGCTTTGAAAACAATGAGATGTGTAAACCACATATTTCACTAAAACCACAGCAGAGTCTGCACAATAACTTATAAGCAAATTCCTTGATGTTTCTGTGGCACACAAATGAATGTCAAAGCAGCTGGGCTCAGTGGAAATTACCAATAGCCGTTGTATTAAATAATAAAGGAGTAAGATATAGGAAATAAAATGCTGACTTGGAAGAAGAAATAGATAAACCACAAGACAAATTCTGTACTTGAAAAATAATTTCAGAAAAACAAAACAACACATAAAACAACCGTGACTACAATGCCATATAAAGCAGCACCGAGGTCCATTTGCAGCACTTGATTTTATCAGAAAAGGCAGCATCCAATGAGCATGTGCCCAACACATGCAAATAGAAAAGTCAGAAGGTAACTATACATATGGGGAGCACTATACAGCCAAGAAGTGCATATATATACATATATATATATGCATATATGTACACATAAAAACAATTAAAGGAAAATAGTCCTCAAATTTGAGAGAGAGCAAGGAGGGTATATGGGAAGGGTTGAAGGAGAAAGAGGGAAGGGGAGAATTCTGTAATTATCTTAGAATTTCAAAAGATAAAAAACACAAACTCGGGCTGGAGAGATGGCTTGGCAGTTGAGAGCACTGACTACTCTTCTGGAGGTCCTGAGTTCAGTTCCCAGTAACCACATGGTGGCTCACAACCATCTGTAATGGGATCTGATGCTCTCTTCTGTTGTGTCCGAGACAGCTACAGTGTACTTACAAATAATAAATAAATAAATCTTTAAATAAAACACACAAACATAAGTATATTGGAAGGAAAACAATTAGAATAAAGCCAGGGTTCAATGATTCAAAACATACAAACAGGGAAATGCCAACATGATAATCAACCACTGTAGAAATAATGACAGAGAAATGAAAAGGTCAGAATAAGGCTACAGATAACTCCACAGACAAACTTGACTCATATACCAAAGACTATTTAATTAAAACCACAACCTTCAACTCACTCAATACAAAATGGCATCAAAACACTGTTGCACATGCCTTTAATCCTAGCAGAGAAACAGGCAATCTCTGTGAGTTCAAGGACAGGCAGGGAGGGATACATAGTGAGTTCAGTATAGCCAGGAGTATATAGAGAAACCCAGCTCAGAAAGAAGGAAAGAAAGGAAACAAGAAAGAAAGAAAAAGAAAGAAAGAAAGAAAGAAAGAAAGAAAGAAAGAAAGAAAGAAAGAAAGAAAGGAAG
>JADRCD010218108.1:896-16033 GCA_019843815.1 Montemys delectorum | reverse complement strand
CCAGCAAGTGGAAGATGGCTATGCGGAATGGAGTCTAAGTCTTTCCCTTCTATTCTCAATCCCAGGACCCACTCTTTCCAACCAGCCACACCCTCTAGAGTCCCTCCCAGACTTTGGTCAAGATCCTGCCTCAGCTGGCCCAGCTCTCATCAGAAGGCAATCAGTGAGAAGAGGGGGGCTGCTCACTGTCGGGGGGGGGGGGGGGGGGGGGGGGGGGGGGGAAACGGAGGAAGGGGAGGAAGGTCAAAGTACCAAACCCCCCAGAGCTTGTTGAGGACAGGACACAAAGACACACAGGGACAGCAAGAGGAAACAGGAACCATTCCCCAGGGGGAAAGGCATGGTGGTGACAGCAAAGATATGGGTCTCACCCAGGACACGAGTGAGTCTCATGAGAGAGAGGCAGGAGGAGGGAGCAGGGAGGGAGGGTTGGCTGGTACAGGGCTCCAAACACAGAAGCTAGCTCCCAAGCCACTTCTGTTTTGGGCTATCGTTCCTGGAATAACCCTGTCACCACAGCTGCTCACGTGACCCCTCTGAGCAGGGTCTTGGTTTTATCTTATCTAGTTCCTTTATTACCCCCAGGGGGTACAAGAAAAAATTCATGCCAGCAAAGGCTGGGGCACTTTGTGCCCACAAGTGAACGCCTCTGGGCAGGACCTGGGCACAGAGTGGGAGGAAGATCTGGAGCCCTGCAGCCAGCCGAGCCCAGGCTGGGGGAGCAGCAAAGGATGTGTGCATGTACATTGCTCTCCAGGGCACTAAGTAAGAGTGTGTGAGGGTCATCAGGCAAAGAGTCATCCGTCAGAGCTAGAGAGCAGGACGGTTCAGACACAATCTCTGACGTCAGAGACAGAGCCTCCATCTCAGCTAGAGGGATCTAGACAGGAGAGAGATGAGCAGGCATGAGAAACCAGGACACACACTCGGCACACTCGCAGCCCCCACTTCCCCTTTCCACAAAGCAGGGAGGAAGGCATCCCGTTTCACTCCCCACCCCTCGCCCAAGATATCCAACGGCCCCTCCCCTCTCCCACTTCAACCCCCTGTGCCGATCAGAGAGTCTGCAGCGGGCACCAAAGAGACAGAGCAAACACTGGCAAAGCAGAGAGACCAAGAGATGCAGAAACACATTCTAAAGATACCCCGGGCATCTTAGCAGCCCCCTCCCACACTACCAGCACCAGGGGAGAGTGCGGAGGAGAGGGCTTCCTCTCTCATAAAGATGACACCAAACAAACAAAATAAAAAAGAAGAAAGGCCAGCAAAGCCCCATCTCCTCTCTGCAGACAGAGCAGCAGGGCAGCCGCGGGGGGGGGGGGGGCACGCTGGGGACAATGCCACCAGTCTGACGGCTGTTTTCTGCCTATTCTCTTCGCTTCCAAAAGCCTAGCAGGACTTGGCCTGCCCCCAGATTCTGGCTTCTCCCCTCATGGGCCCTCCCTCCTCTGCCTGCCTGCAACCTGCTCCCCTTCTCTATTGTTGGCCCTTAAGGAGATGCTCTCCCGGCTGGTGTGAAGGGGGCACACTACGGCCACCACATCATCTAGCTGGCTCACCTAGGAGCTTCAGCACCTGCAAGATATTGGGGGTGGGGGTGGGGAGTGGTGAGTGGTGTTTAGGTGAGCTGTCTGTTCTGATCACTGTCCTAGCCTCTCCCCCTCCCCCCACATTTCCTGTGGCTTTAGCTTAGAATGGGGGAACCTGGGGAAGGGACTAGCTAGATTCTCTTTCTAGGTCATTGCCCGGTCTGAGACTGGATTCTAACAAGAGGCACTGGTCCTTACCATGTGAAAGCCACTGTTGATTGCCTGCCTACCAGGCTAAAGACTGCCTAGGAACCTGTAAGCCTACCCCTTCTCCCAGCAGGTTACGTGTCACTAGGCTTCAGCGGTAGTCCACACCCTTCTCCTGACCTGGAGTGGGGGTGGGGTATTGAAGGAGTACTGAGCCAATGGGAGGAGAGCAGGGCTGAAGGGGCCAAGGGTAAGCTGTGCTTGCAAAGGGAAGAACGCCTTAGGTGCTCTGTCTGGGAAAGGATTGCATTTGGTGAGGAAACCACGTCTCCCTTCACGTTTATGCCCCAGAATTCACTTCTATTCCCTCGGGATAGAAAACTGCCTATGACAGCCCTCATCATGTCCAGTGGACTTTGTACTTAAAAGGCCACCAGAGGCGTGTGGATAGGTACTGGACACTACAGAAGAATCAGAATCAGACTAGATAAAACTGGTCCCTCTATGGGTCCCATGGCCATTTACACTAAATGCTGAGGATCTCCTCGCCTGGATCTGATACCCAGCCTCTTTTACCCCTCAAGTCCTCGTGTCTCATCTCTGCTCTGTTCCAGCATCTTTCTTAAGACTCTCTCCAAGCCTATCCTCCATCCCTCTCTCCCCCTCCGTAGGGTGATTTTCCTACTTTCCAGAGCCTGGACTACCCTCCCCACTGCCTCCTTCAACTGTGTGGCCCTTCAGCTTCTCTTTCTCTAGATACTCAGTGGGCAGGCCGCACCCACCAGCCACCCCAGCAGCACAGCACAGCACGGCACAACTCATGGCAGGGTCGGAGGAAGGAGCACGTGACAAGGTACAGTAACCTGTGGGTCCGAGTCGCCCGGGCTGGGGGCGGAAGGGAAGGCAGAGGGCTGGCCCCCTGGGCCTGCCAGCTCGTCCATCAGCTTCAGCTCCCCCTCCAGGGAGCCCTGGATCAGCAGGGAGATGGTGTCAAACAGCTGTCTGTCCTGGGAGGACCAGCCCATAAGGGGAGCCGGGAGAGCCAGGGGAGCAGGGATCAGAGGGGTAACAATGAGAAGTATCGGGACCGGGAGGTTGGAAAGGGGTTAGAAGAGCGGAAGTGGAACCCATGTCACACACACATGCACACACACAAACACACACAAACACGCACACACAAACATACATACACAAACACACACACATACATACATACACACAGCAACAGAGAGATGAGAGAGGAGAATGGGGAAGGTGCAGGAGGAAGGAGAGATGGGGGATGAGAATAGTCAGGGTCCATAGGAAAGAGGGAGAGATAAAGAGACAAGGAAAGGATGGGGAGATGGAAGGGAATCAGGAAGGTAAGAGAACATGTAGGAAAGAGGTTTGACGATTGGGTAAGGGTAAAAAAGAAACAGGAAGGAAACAGAGAACTTAGCCTTGAACCTAGGAGCCTAGAAGGGGGAAGCCACACCAGGCTAGAGGGGCTAGTAAGATGGCCACCGCATTGTTACAGGGTGGCCGGACACATACAGAGAACATGGGCAGTCATTCTGGGAGGGGCACTTGGCAGCTAGCCCCAATAACATCCAGGTAAGAGGGGCAGGAGGATGGAGAAGCCCCAGGCCTGCTGGCATCCTGTATGTCCCCACTGAGCTGCTGTTTGCCCTGCCCTCCCAGCCCTTCTCCTGTCCTGTCCCATGGCCTTTTAGAAGGGGCGCTGTTGCTCACCGTGGGGTGCTCAAGGGAGAAGCCCGAGGAGGCTGCTCCGATGTGGGCTGTGGTGTGTGGAGCCCCAGACTTAGGGCTGTCAGGGCTATTGACACCTTCCACCCCAGGCCAGAGGAAGGGGCTGCCCAGCGGGGAGTGGGGCTGCGGGCTGAGCGTCTTCATCTCCAGCTCCAACTCCGCCTCCAGCTCCGCCTCCTCCTTGGCCTCTTTGTTGCTTTCTTCCAGGTGCTTCATCAGCACAGCTATGACCACGTTGACCAGCACAAACTGGGCCGTCAGCACGAAGGACACGAAGTAGATGGGTGAGATGACGGTGTTGTAGCAGGTGGACTCCTGGTCACAGTCCCGGAGGGTGTCCTGTGGGAGGTGTCGAGGGCAGAGGCATGAGGGTGGGGAGGGCAGCCGATGGAGCGCTCATGGGATAGCAGAGTGCTGAGGGAGAAGGCCCTGGGCAAGAAGGGACATCAGTGTCCTGGTGCTGTGAAGTATGAATGAATCAGAGCATGTCCTGAGGAGAGAGAGTCCAAAGAGTTCTGACATGGGCAACAAGGGGACATGCTAATTCATGGCTAATACATCCTCTCCAAGAATCTTATATCAGAGGCTGAGCGTCCCCCCTGTTGTTCCAGCAGCCCTGACAAGGGGTCCCCATCCTCCAGGTTCTCACCTTCATAATACCATTCCAGTTGTCACCAGTGGAGACTCGGAAGAGGGTCAGAAAGGCCATACCAAAGTTCCTAAAGGTGGCATGTCGGCCCAAGCCCTCACAAGGGTGTGTCTCATCACACTCTGGGGGGAAGAAGGAAAAAAGAGGGGAAACCATGTTAGTCTCATGATCCCTCTTGGTCTCCATCCCTGGCTCCTCCATCATCCCCAAACTTCAACTCACCCAGGTCTCCAAAGAGCTCCACGCCCAGAGCTGCAAAGATGAAAAACAATAGCATGAAGAGAAGTCCCAGGTTCCCCACCTGGAGGAGAGGAAAAGAAATGGAAAAGACGCTGCTGGCTCTCCAGCCGGTCCCTGAAGCCCCTGCCCTTTTGGAGGGCACCTCCTCCTCCCCAGGAGGACCCTTCCCTTCTTCCCACCCCACCTCCCAGCTACCTGGGGCAGGGCCTGCATCACCGTGTCCAGCAGTGCCCGCATGCCCACAGCCATCTTCAACAGCTTCAGAACTGCAGAACAGGACAGTGTCATGAGCTGCCCCCCACCAGGTCCCCCCATTGCATAGCTGGGAGAGCCAGGCTGGGCTGGAGCTGGTGGGATGGTCCACCCATACCCCAGTCCACTCATGCTGGACAAGCCTTTAAGACAGAGGCTGGGAGAGAACGCCCCTGGAAACCCAGAGCCATACGCATAACCACCTCTTTCCATCTCCCTCTGGGAAAGGCAGGTACAAGTGCTGGACCTACCTCGAGCAATGCGGAGCACCCTCATGATACGGATGATGGTGGGGTTGATGGGCAGCGAAGCATTGACTTCAATCTCCTCCAGCGTGATGCCCATGATGGACAGAAGCACAATAGCCAGGTCCAGCTGGTTCCACCTGGAAAATCGGGAATGCAACTCCCTGAGCCGGGGAAGGGAGCATGGGGGAGGGTGCCATGGTAGCACAGAAAATTAGATCTGAAAGGGCCTGTGCTTTTCATTTTTAATCATTATCCCTGCCTCCCCCCATATGGTGTTTTGCTATGTTTCTCAAACTGAACTCAAACTTGCAGCATCAGAGACTCCAAGCATGAGCCACGGCACCTGGCCTCATCTGTCTTGGCTTTCAGTATTTATGTTTACTTTGAGCAGAGTGCTGTTTTAAGAGCTTCATATCTATACCGCAGCTCTGACATGGACAGTGTTAGCTCTCATTTCACAGATGAGGGAACTGAGGCACACATACCCAAAGTCATCAGTCACTAAGTGACTAGGATTCCAATCCAACAGGCAGCCCAGCTCCAAGCTCTGTGGCATTAGTGCCATCCAAGGCTACAGTGATTTCTCACTGCCAAAGCCCTCTAAGCCTTGCCGTGTCAAACCCCAAATCCTTCCCATCCCTTAAGCCCTGGTTCCGGGACCACCAGCACCGTCAGCTCTAGAGTGGGAGCTGGACTCCCAGGGTTAAGGTAGACCTTCAGGTTCAAAAGCCTTTTGGATATTTCCCCCAGGAGACACATTTCTACTTACTCTCTAGTCTCCTAGATCCCTTTCTCCCCACTCCTCTCTCTCTCTGCTGTTACCTGTCCTGGAAGAACCGGCGGAAGCCGAAGGCCACGAGTTTGAATACTGACTCCAAGACAAAGATGACAGTGAAGATGTAATTGCAGATCTTCAGAGCCTCGTCCAGGATCTGGCAGGGGTGGGGGAACGGATGCAGGGTTTCCGTAGTCGCAAGGCTGAAGCCTGCCCCACCCCTCCATCCCAATACCTCCCAGAACTGGGAAATAAGGTGAAGCTGAAGGAGCCCGTTTTTCCCCTTTCCTACCATGATGGCTGACCACTGGCCACTATCCCATGACTATTCAAACCTGGCACTTAATTTCACCTTGAGACACACATGAAAGAATGTGCCAGAAGGCACAGAACACTAAGACTGGAAAGAGGCTGGTCCATTATCAATTCAACCTCCGCTCTGCTCAGATGGAGAGATGGACAGGGAAGGTGGATGAGAGGGATGACTGGAAACAGATGAGTCTGGGGGCTGAAACTTACTAGAACCTGAGACTTGTAGGGCAAACAAACATCAGTTTGTCTTCTTCATCTTCCAAGGCCCAGAGCCACACATCCTAGATGCTCAATAAAAATGTACTCGTTCCCTACTTCCTAGCTCTGTGATCTTGGTCAAGCCGACTAACCTACTGAGACTTGTATAAAACAAAGGTGACACCCACCTCTAAGGAAACTATGGCAGGTACAAGGACCCACATAGCGCCCCCAACACTTGCCTGGCTCCCAGAGGCTATACTTCAGCCTGGGAAGGTCCTGAGGCTGCTGGCCCATCTCTTGTTCTCACCTGGGGCTGCTGGTAATGTTCCATGGCCATAGTGACCACATTCAGCCCGATGACACCAGTGATGAAGAGGTCCAGGTAGTGGCTGGTACACAGGTGGTGGACAAGGAGCCGGAAGCGGGAATAGTCAGAATAGTAGGGCTTACACTGGGCTTCTGGTGAGGGCAGGAAGGAGAGTAGAGCAAACATCAGGCACTGTCCCCCACACCCCTCCACCCACAGCCCCTCCCTGCCGCCAGCCTCTACACCAGTGCTGAAACATTCCGGGTCACCAGCATCCTGATACCCACCCAATCCCCACCCCCACCCCCGCTGCCCTGTGCAGGAGCCGGCTGGTTTGGCCTGTCCCCTGTCAAGCATCTGTTCTACTGCCTGCAGTCAGGGTGGAATGGAATAACGACATGCAAAGCCCCTTCTCTGCATTAGACTCTGGGTGAGCCCATATCCCAGGGCAGCCTCTAAATTACACCAGCTCCTTAGAACCTTGGAGTCCATGTTCAGCAGCAAGGTGGATCAATAAGATGAAAGACCCCATCTAATCAGGCTCAGAGGGAGCTCCAGCCACTGAGGTGAAAGCTCCAACGCCTTCTCCGCACTCAGCCCCTAGGGCCACCGAAGGGATTACACGGAGCTGGGATTTGTGATAGGACCGGAGATTGGAAATTGGACATCTTGGCTGCACGCTGACCTACCACAGAGTCTACAGAGGACAGTGCCCCAGACTTCCCACAGCTCCACATGGGGAGGGTAGAGGCAGAGGCCCAAGCCTCTGGCCTGTCCCAGACTCAAGCTGGGAAGGTGGCACCCACAGACTCACCCAGTTTCTAATGAGTACCCAGCCTACCCTGGGTATTGGGGCAGCCTGACACTGCAGGCCGGGCCAGAAGCGCTGTCTGAGATCTGTCACAGGCATAGTGTTTTTCTTGTAGTTAGCTGACCACTTAGAAAAGTCACGGTACCAGAAGGTAATCTTGCCAAGCAGGCAAAAGAAATCTGGGGGCAGATTTCAGGGGACCCTCCTTTTAGGTGCTGGAGTAAGGGCCAGGCTAAGGTAAGGGATATGCTCTCTGGAAATATGCCAACAGATTGGTCTCACAGAAAGTCACATGGAGGCTCAGGGCAGCCTCAGGTCCCAGACAGCCCTTCCCCTCTTAGGAGGTCTTGGCAGAAGCCAGCCAGGGAGGCCTATAGCCTCTGAGGACCATGCCAGGGACCAACTGGCCCAGGGGTGGCAGAAAGCTTTGGGCCCAGGCCAGCTCAAATACAACTATTTTTTTTTCCCATGCAGAGGATTCCTTCATAGAGAGGTAAACTGAGGCAGGGACTGGCCTGGTTGGGGGGGGGGGTGAGTCCCCACCAAAAGCCAAAGGAAGAAGAGTGCCCAGAAGTGGCAGGTTTGGCTTTGCGACGAATCTGCAAGCCCACCTGACCCCTCTCCACATCGGCCTTGAGGTGTGGATAACCAGGGCACAGACCCAACAAGGCCAGGTGCAACTCAGAGGTGCCTGAGGTCAGCTCTCTGTTTTCAGAGTGGGCCAGCCAAGGGTGGCTTTGTTTGCTCAGGTGGCCTTCCTGACACCCAAGAATATGGGGAGTGGAGAGGCCAGAGGCGAGAGATGCCATGAGCCCACAGGTCATCCACACCCGATGGTGGAGGGTGGCCAGGCTCGCCAAGGCCTCTTCCTTCCTTCCTTCCTTCAGTACCATGAGAACCAGAGGGCGCTAGTCGCCCTGTTTTGCCTCAGCAGCCGGAAACTCTTTCTCTGCATTAATCTCCATAAATGCCGAGAACACCCGATCCCATTATGCTAAAATATGAATGAAGAATTAACTAAAATGTTTGAATACAATTAGGTTAGAAGAAGCGGCTCCTTATTAGCCTTGTTATTAGTTGAGGGGAGGCTGGAAGGGAGACGTCCTCTCGCCCGACATCCCCCCTACCCCTCTTATCCCAACCTGACTATTGTAGGCGCATCAGGGCCATATAGAGAGGTATCACCAACAGCAACTCTGCCTTCCAGCCTTGCTTCGGGAGTCTGGGTGATGGTGGCGGGGCTACATTCGGCCAGGGACCCTCCAGGCAACTCAGAGGAGAGGGAAGGCACGGCTGAGGCAGGGCATCTGTTCATAGCTCCCGATCCCAAATACCCTCCTGACTGCAGCCCCCAGGCCAGATCAGCAGGCATCAAGGAAACCCTCCATTAGAAACACAGGTCCAAAGAGGGCCAAACCCACTAGAGCGGCCTGTCCTCCAGCAGCCCCTCTGCCCGCCAGAGAGACCCAGAAAGCCCGTGGCCCAGCACCAGAATAAGACAGCAAGACTCCAGCCTCCAGCCTCCAGCCTGATCACCCCGCTTCCTTTCTACTAGTTATCAACTGCCTTTGGTAGAGGAGAGCTCAGAGTGAGACAGTGGGGGAAAGGCCCGGGGGCAAATGAGGAGAGCTGGAGGGGCCTGTGGGAGACAGCAACAGGCTCAGTGAGTTAGTAGAGGTCACAGGGAGCCCAAGGCACAGCCAGGGCAGATGGTTTGAAAGAGACAATGGTAGGAAATAGGCTTTTAGCCGGGGTACAGGCTCCCACAGCAAAAGCCATGTTGCCAGGATCGTCCTGGCCTGGTGGGAGGGGAAAAAGAGGGGGTTAATGGAGATGGAGGTCAGAGGTGGCTGAGGATGTAAAGCTGGTGCTGGAAGTCAGGTGTCACAGGACTGGTCTTGTCACCTAGCAGCCCCAACCTACCCCTTCAGACCTAAACGTTTAGGCTCAGTGTCTCTCTCGCTAATCCAACTTTTCCCTTTTCGTTTTTTCCTGGCCCTGGTGATACCTCCTGCTGGCCACAGAGGGACCACAGTGTGTTCGCAGGAAGTGGGGTTTATACATTTGACTCCTAGAAAACCCGGACGAGATACTTGGCTTCCCGCCTGTCACTGTGGTGGGCAGATGGGCACATCAGTACCCCAGCATCTGGGAGTCTATTAAAATTCAGGAACAAGACCCCCGTGGGAGACCTTTAGGGTGAACTCCAGGATGTCTTGTCCTGTCTCTCCGTGTAAGTTCTACTCACAGTGAAGATTGGCAAGCTCTGGTATAGACCCTGAAGAACACCGGGCTCAGAGAAGGGATAGAAGCTGTTTTGAGGACCTGTGTAGACTCTGGGGTCATTGTTACAACCTAAGAGAATAGTTCTGTGCCAGCAGGAGCAGGCTAGGGTCCCTGGGTAAAAGGACAGGGTGAGGTGGCCAGTGTGTGCTGTGGTGTAGGTATGGTGTGCCTTGGCAGCTGTGCCTACGTGTACGTGCTGACTAATGAGAAAGTGCCCTGGGTGGAGGAGCCTCGGTAGGCCAGCTATGTGTTTGGGTAGTGTTTAGGAGGAAAAGTGAGCATGGGTATTCTTCAGTCTCCAGTCGAATCTGCTGTTCAATAACTCAGAAAGGCTAAGCGGAAGGCAACTTTCTCCCACCTTCCTCTCATCCCCTACCATGTCAGGAATTTGGAAAACAGTCTGACACAGACACAGGAATCCTAGCAACAGAGACAACAAACCAGCCAGAGACTCCTGAGACCCCAGAGAGATGCTGCTCAAGGTCAAATACCATAGCTCAGGACCCTGGCAATAGATGAGGATCTGTCAAGGCTCAGAGCACCCCTTGAGTAGATCTCCGAGCCCTCACAGACCCGGCAGTCCATCCCCACAGGATGGGGCCTGCCTGAATTGGGCAGTGAGGAATGGTACAGTCAGAGGTTCCCAGGCTGAAACCCCAAGCCCTCCACAGTGGAGAGAGCAGCCGTGTGCAAGGCCTTTCATTCTTAATACAGTTTCTCAAGGCTTAAAGGAAAGTATACATCTGCTCATGGGAAAACCCCATGGACAAATGGCAACACAGTTTCTCTTCAGCATCAGTTAGAGTATGACCTTCTGCAGCTCAGAAGCTCTGATCAGCAATTAAATGTGTCTTTGATTAGTTAAAAATAGGGAAGCACAGACCTCCCCACATGCTGCCACTTCAAGTCTTCCAAACTGCAGGAGGAAGCCAGAAGCGGGATCCTGGGATAACAACCTGGGAACCACCAGGTGGAGATGTCAGGGGATGGGATAGGGCCCCACAGCCCTGCCATAGACTTTGATCCTCCCAACCTCCATCTGGGGAGCAATATAAGGGAACTAGGAGACAGAGTAAAGCACCAGGTGAGGGGCAGGCACAGGGTGAGGGGCAGGCACAGAGTGCAGGGCAGGCACTGGGAAGTCTTCCCAAGACACAATTTTGGGAGGTTAGGACTCAACTTGTTCCCAAGCCTCTGGCTTTTGGGAGGAGACGCTTGCAGCTAACTCAGTCTTTCAATTCCCATTTTCTGCTTTTTGTAGTGATGATGCGGCCACCAATAGATGACTTGACTATTAACGAGTTGCTTCAATTATTCATTGCTACATTGTTAAAAACAAATCCTTCCCCGTGCTCCTCTCATCCTTTCCCTTCGATCAAAGACTCCCCTTCAGACTAGAGGAGGCAGAGAGATTTGCAGCTTAATCAAATGGGGGAACAGGGAGGCAGGGCCAAGATAGCAGAAGCCCCTTTGTAGAAGACCTGGTTGAGATAAGAACTGCTGAGCCAGAGGGCATCAAGCCCACCTCACCTCCATCCAACTTATCATGGGCCTATGGGGGTAGGGGTGCGACGCAGACTCAACACTTCAGGCCCTGCCTTCTTGGGGGCCCCAAGGACCCTCAGCCCTTCACCCCTAGAGGATAGAACCAATGAGCCATGGAGAGGGAACAAAGAGCATGTCCCCACACGCATGAACCCACACCCCAGACGCAGTACCTGACGCAGCGCTGGCTGAGCTGCCGGAAGCAATTACATCGTCCAACATTAGATCTAAAAGAACGAAACACGACATTGGTCATTGACCGGACCAGGTGTGCTGGGCAGGGCCCCTCAGCAGCTCGCTCCCCCTCAGCTCCAACCCTCGCTCTGCCTACACATGGGGTGTGCTGAGCATTAGCAGCTGGGTTCTCAATGCCTAAGCCCAGAGTTGGGGCACTGGAAGAAGACAAATGTTTCAGCCAACTGGACAGGGTCACAGGGGTAGGAGGGTACTGGAAGGGGGACAAGCAGACTGTCATCAGAACACATGTCCATTCCTACCCCTGCTGTGACTTCAGCTGCACCCGAATAGCTACAGACCCCAGAAGAGGAGCCAGCTGGTTGGGCAGGGGCCACAATGCCTCCTGCCAAAAAAAAAAAAAAAAAAAAAAAAAGCACGTGCAGATGCCTTGTGGAGACAACTCACTGCAAGGGGTATGAGGTGGGTGGAGCAGAAGTGGGAGCGTGGCCCTGGGGACAGGGTACCTGCTCAGCCGTAGAGACTAAGGGAAGTCAAGACCAGACCTCAACCCAGAGCTAGGAAGAGGTGGGGCCTAAGGAGGGTAATGGGTGCTTGTGAGAGGCAGGGAGCTGCACCTGCTCATGGCCACCTGGGGGCCAGAGTCCTCCTCCACATCCTCCTGGAGCAGCTCTGGCCCAGTCCCACTCTCATCCTGTCTGTGACTCCTCCACACTCTCCCCATCCTCCAAGCACCTGCCACAGGCGAGCGGGAGATGCAGCCAAGGGCGACATGGAGCCCCCAACTCATTTGGTGGTACTCACTTTTTCCACACACCAAGGGGAAACTCAGAGCGTGGTACCCATCTGATTGGCGGGAGGCAGACGGTTTGTGAGCGGGTGGAGAGGAGGGAAACCCACAGACCAAACAGGGAGAGACACAGGGAGACACACGGAGGCTTTGAAACCCACACAGAGAGGCACGTGGAGGGACGTGGGCTGTGACTGAGAGAGGCGCGGAGCCGGCAGAGCACCAGACAGACAGGAATACCCCCCTCCCCCCTCAGAGCGAGCGGGTGAGCGGGAGCCAGGTGCACACACACACACCCGCACACGTGCCAGACACAAAGCAGCTACTGCGCTGCTCTCCTTTCTTCCCAGCTCTGTGGCTTTCCCGTGTGTCTTAGCCTGTCCCTGGCAAAGCATGAAGGTGAGAGGCATGAGGCCGCGCGCACTGTGTGCAAGTGCAAGAGATGCTGGGAGCGTGGGTGAGGCCTGGAGGGGTCTTGGGCCACAGAGTGATTCTTTTTCTTTTTTTTCTTTTTTCTTTTTTTTTTTTTTTTTTTTTTTTTTTTTTTTTTTTATTTTTTTTTTGTTTTGTTTTGTTTTGTTTTGTTTTTGTTTTTTTGAGACAGGGTTTCTCTGTGTGGCCTTGGCTGTCCTGGAACTCACTCTGTAGACCAGGCTGGCCTCTTACTTGAACTCAGAAATCTGCCTGCCTCTGCCTCCCAAGTGCTGGGATTAAAGGCATGTGCCACCACCGCCTGGCTCACAGAGTGATTCTTATGCTTTCCTGTGAGTGTAAATCTTTCCAGAGGCCTTTCTCCGTTTGGGTTTTTGACATTTTGAGACAAGGTCTCACTGTTTAGCCCAGGCTGGCCTAAAACTCACTATGTAGTCCAGGCTAGCTTTAAACATGAGATCCCGCCTTTTGTGCTTTCTGTGAGCTCTGACTGTATTTAGGCTTGCGCTACCACACCTGGATTTGTTCTCTCTCTCTCTCTCTCTCTCTCTCTCTCTCTCTCTCTCTCTCTCTCTCTCCTTCTTCAAGAAAACCATCAACCATTGGGGAGCCAGGTAGTTTTGTTGGAGAAAGGGAAAAGGGTGTGGTCCTGAAGTTAGTCTCAATTCCACCTGAGCCCTGGCTGGACAGCTTCGACCTCTGAGTAAGTTACAGAGGTTAGAGTACAACCTGGGTTGATGGAGTTCGCACCTAGGCTAATCCCAAGGTCACTGGACACATCAGTACTGGGAGGTGTGATGTCAGGTCAGGTTGCTTTCCCTTCTTTGAGGGATGCTGAGAGTCAGTTTCTACCTGGTATCCTCTGGGGAGTATGAGGCTGAGACCTAGGGAGCCTCCTGGGGGGCGGGGGCAGCTCCTTCCCCACGGGGGCTAGCCTGGTCTGCTTCATGCAGGCTCTAAAGGCGGACATGCTGTCGAGGAAAGGAGATGGGGGGAGGGCAGGAGCACTTCTCCCAGCCCTGGGCCCCAGTTCCTAACCCCCTGCAGTCGCAAGGCCAAGGTCAAGCATGACCCAGAGAGAGGTGGAAAGACTACCGACCGGCCATCTGCTTCTCCTTACTCCTTCTCTTTTTCTCCAGCCTCCGTAGTCGCTTCTCCTCGCGCCGCCGCGCCTCCTCCTCCTCCTGGTGCTGCCTGCACTTATGGAAGTTCTCCACCACCACGCCCACAAACATGTTCAGGACAAAGAAGGCCACGATGAGGAGGAAGGAGATGAAGTAAAGCAGCATCCAGGGGTTGTGGTTCATGATGGGCTGGCAGGGAGCAGAAGACCACCGGGACACATCAGCCCCGTAGGGGAACTGTCCCCGGGGCTGCCCACCTCTGCTGCACTGGTGCCAAATTAAATAGCCCCAGGGATCTGACAGGCAGGCGGCTGGAATGAGCTGGCATAGGGCAAAAATGGCTCTTCTCTCTCTATCTAGTAGCTATTTCTTTGTTCCAGCTGACTCCTGCCCTGAAGGAATGGGAGCTTAGTGTTCTCAATCCCTCAGACTTTTCATGCCACGTTTAACAATTTTTAACTGTTTGCCCATCATTTGGGGAAAGAAAATTATTTTTAAAAACTTATTGCAGGCCTACAAATAAGCTGCGGCATGTTCTTTTGACTTACGCTTGCCTGGTTACACATGGTAACCAGCCCGGGCTGAATGACCTGAGCCTAGAAACGGTCCTTCTCACCACCTTACCTGCTGGTCCACACCCACAGCATCCAGACCATCGTACATGATGTCAACCCAACCATCCTTGGAGGCCAGCACAAACAGGGACATCAGAGCCTAGGGGTGGGAGTAGGGTAGGAGACAAGAGGAGATAACAGACTGTTTTGAAACCTAGCATGTGTGGCCAAAGTACCCACCACATTCCACCAAAGCACCTCCTGACAACAACTTGGGGTCCCTCCGCTAGGTCCCCAGGGAACATGCTGTTTCAGGACCCCATGGTTGGTCAGATGCTGGGAGAGATGACTAAGTCTCTGACCTCATCTAGGGTGGGAAGGAGGCCCTAGGAGACTAGAAACCAAAACAAACCAGCAAGAACCAGCTACTTTGTTTTCTTTTGCAGTAATAGGAGTTGAAGCCCTCAAGTCCCCATGAAATGGCAGGCAAGAAAGTGCACCAGTCTATACTGTTCCAGCTCAGCTATTTAATCCCAGTACTTGGTTTGGTCTTTGGAGACAGGGTTTGTCTGTATAGCCCTGGCTGTCCTGGAACTCACTCTGTAGACCAGGCTAGCCTCAAACTTGAACTCAGAAATCTGCCTGCCTCTGCCTCCCAAGTACTGGGATTAAAGGCGCCACCACCGCCCGGCTCCTATTTCTTTTTTTTAAATAAGTTTTTTTTTTTAATTGGATATTCTCTTCATTTACATTTCAAATGTTACCCCCTTTCCTGGTTTCCCTCCCTCCCCAGCTCAGCCATTTCATTGTCTACATAATCCATTTCCACAAGTCAGGAGGAAAAATATGAACCCTCACATGTGAGCAAATACATATTTCATACTTTATACATGTGCAAACTCCAAGGAAATGGTAGCATGAACCTATTGTC
>JADRCD010218107.1:0-75082 GCA_019843815.1 Montemys delectorum | reverse complement strand
CCGGCTGGTCCTGCCTTAGCAAGACCCCAGAGAGAAAAATCGGTTGGGAGACTATTACTGACTGTTTCTATTTCATTAGCAGATATGGGACTGTTTAGATCATTGATCTGATCTTGATTTAGCTTTGATACCTGGTATCTGTCTAGAAAATTGTCCATTTCATCTAGGTTTTCCAGTTTTGTTGACTATAGGCTTTTGTAGTAGGATCTCATGATTTTTTTGGATTTCCTCAGTGTCTGTTGTTATGTCTCCCTTTTCATTTCTGATCTTGTTAATTAGGATACTGTTTCTGTGCCCTCTAGTTAGTCTGGCTAAGTGTTTATCTATTTTGTTGATTTTTTCAAAGAACCACCTCCCTGTTTGGTTGATTCTTTGTATAGTTCTTTTTGTTTCTATTTAGTTGATTTCAGCCCTGAGTTTTATTATTTCCTGCATTTGACTCCTCTTGGGTGAATTTGCTTCTTTTTGTTCTAGCGCTTTCAGTTGTGCTGCCAAATTGCTGGTGTATGCGCTCTTCAGTTTGTTTTTGGAGGCACTTAAAGCTATTAGTTTTCCTCTTAGGACTGCTGTCATTGTGTCCCATAAGTTTGGGTATGCTGTGGCTTCATTTTCATTAAATGATAGAAAGTCTTTATTTCTTTCTTTATTTCCTCCTTGGCCAAGTTATCATTGAGTAGAGTGTTGTTAAGCTTCCACATGTATGTGGGCATTCTATTGTTTATGTTGTTATTGAGGAACAGCCTTAGACCATGGTGATCTGATAGGATACAAGGATTATTTCAATCTTCTTGTATCTGTTGAGGCCTGATTTGTGACCAATTATATGGTCAATTTTGGAGAAGGTTCCATGAGGTACTGAGAAGAAGGTATATCCTTTTGTTTTAGGATAAAATGTTCTATAGATATCTGTTAAATCCATCTGTTTCATAACTTCTGTTAGTTTCACTGTGTCTTTGTTTAGTTTCTGTTTCCATGATCTGTCCATTGCAGAGAGTGGGGTGTTGAAATCTCCCACTATTATTGTGTGTGGTACAATGTGTGCTTTGAGCTTTAGTAAAGTTTCTTTTATGAATGTAGATGCCCTTTGATTTGGAGCATAGAGGTTCAGAATTGAGAGTTCATCTTGGTAGATCATATCTTTAATGAATATGAAGTGTCCCTCCTTATCTTTTTTGATAAATTTAGGGTGAAAGTCAATTTTATTCAATATTAGAATGGCTACTCTAGTTTTTTTCTTGGGATCATTGGCTTGGAGAATTGTTTTCCAGCCTTTTATTCTGAGGTAGTGTCTTTGTCACTCAGGTGGATTTCCTGTATGCAACAAAATGTTGGGTCCTGTTTACGTGCCCAATCTGATAGTCTATGTCTTTTTATTGGGGAATTGAGTCCATTGATATTAATAGTTATTAAGGAAAAGTAATTGTTGCTTCCTGTTATTTTTGTTGTTAGAGTTGGAATTCTGTTCATGTGGCTATCTTCTTTTAGTTTTGTTGGAAGATTACACTTTTGCTTTTTCAGAGATATATTCCCCTCCTTGTGTTGGAGAGTTCCATTTAATACCCTTTGAGGGGCTGGATTTGTGGAAATATATTGTGTGAATTTGGTTTTGTCATGGAATACTTTGGTTTCTCCATCTATGGTGATTGAGGGTTTTGCTGGGTATAGCAGTCTGGGGTTGCATTTGTGTTCTCTTAGGGTCTGTATGACATCTGCCCAGGATCTTCTAGCTTTCACAGTCTTTGGTGAGAAGTCTGGTGTAATTCTGATAGGCCTGCCTTTATATGTTACTTGACCTTTTCCCCTTACTGCCTTTAATATTCTTTCTTTGTTTTGTGCATTTGGTGTTTTGATTATTATATGGTGGGAGGAATTTCTTTTCTGGTCCAGTCTATTTGGAGTTCTTTAGGCTTCTTGTATGTTCATGGACATCTCTTTCTTTAGATTTCTAACTCCAGAGTTTTCTCTCTTTATGATTTCTTAATTGTTTCTACTTCCATTTTTAGGTCCTGGATGGTTTTGTTCAGTTCCTTCACCTGTTTGTTTGTGTTTTCCTGTAATTCCTTATGGGATTTTTGTGTTTCATCTTTAAGGGCTTCTACTTGTTTACTTGTAATCTCCTGTAATTCTTTATGGGATTTTTTGTTTGTTTGTTTGTTTCTTCTTTTTATTTTTTAAATTTTTTTATTTTTTATTAGATATTTTCTTTATTTACATGTAAATTTTCCCTTTCCCAGGTTCCCCTCCAAAAAACAAACAAACAAAAACAACAAGAACAAACCCCTTTTGCCTCCTCCCTCCCCATGCCTGTCACCCCACCCTCTCCCACTTATTGGCCCTGGCATTCCCCTACACTGGGGCACAAAACCTTCACAAGGCCGAGGTCCTTTCCTCCTATTGATGCTTGAATTTGCAATCGTCTACTATACACATGCTGCCAGAACATTCAGTCCCACCATGTATAGTCCTTGATTGGTGATTGGGTTCCTGGGAGCTCTGAGTGTACTAGTTAGTAATTGTTGTTCATCCTAAGGGGCTGCAAACCCTTCAGCTCCATAGAAACTTTCTCTAACTCCTTCATTGGGGACAGTGTACTCAGTTCAATGAATGGTTGTGAGCCTCTACATCTGTATTAGTCAGGTATTGTCAGAGCCTCTTAGGAGATAGCTATATGCTTGTCCTTCCTTCAGTCTCTGCTCCATAGTTAATCTCTGCCACTCCTTCTGTGGGTGTTTGGTTCCCCTTTTTAAGAAGGAATGAAATGTCCACCTTTTGGTCTTCCTTCTTCTTAAGTTTCTTGTGGTTTGTGTGTCGTTCTTCCTGTATTCCAAACTTCTGGGCTAGTAACCACTTATCAGAGAATGCATACCATGTGTGATCTTTTGTGGTTGGGTTACCTCACTCAGGATGATACTCTCCAGATCCATCCATTTCCCGAAGAATTTCATAAATTCATTGTTTTTAATAGCTGAGTAGTACTCCATTGTGTAGATGTACCACACTTTCTGTATCCATTCCTCTGTTGAGGGACATCTGGGTTGTTTCCAGTTTCTGTTTGTACCTCTTTACCTGTGTTCTCCTGTATTTCTTTAAGGGAGTTTTTCATGTTCTTCTTAAATTCCTCTAGCACCATCGTGAGATATGATTTTAGATCCAAATCTTGCTTTTTTGGTGTTTTGGGTTATCCAGGATTTGCTGTGGTGGGAGTACTAAGTTCTGATGAAGCCAAGTAGTCTTGGTTTCAGTTGGTAGGATTCTTGCATTTGCCTTTTGCCATCTGTTGATCTCTGTATTAGATTTTCTTCTTGTCTCTGACTAGAGCTTGTTCCTCCTGTGGGTCTGTAAGCTGGTGTCAGCACTTTTATGAGATCAGCTCTCCTCTGGTAAATCCTAGGCGCAGATGACTGTGGATCAGTTGTCTATCCTGAGTCCTGGGGTCAGAGCACACCCTGGAGACAGGATTTCTACTTTCAGGAAAGGTGCACAGAGGGCTGTGGGTCTGTTGTCCCTCCTAGGTATGGTCTGAGGAAGAAAGGATACTGACCAGGCTGCCCTTCGTCTTGTGAGACCTGTGCCTCCAGGCTGGTCCTGCCTTAGAAAGTCACCAGAGAGAAAATGGCAGATGTCACCTGAGTCCCTGGGTTAAAGCACTCCCTGAAGGCAGGCTCTCTGCCTGCAGAGAAGGGGCAGAGAGGGTTGTATATCCACTGCTGTCACTTCTAAGTGTATACGGAGGTTTAGAGGATCCTGTTCCTGCCGCCCTGAGACTTGTGGGGCCCTTGAACATTTTTTAAAACACAAACATTGACCATTTGTACTTATTCCTTTGTAATGTATTGTTTGAATTCATTTCTCCATTTAATATTGGAAGGTATTTGCCCTTTGGGTATTTAAATTTGGAGCACATTTTGTGTTCTCGATGATAAACTCTCTTCAGTTGAATATCTGGAAAAGATTTTCTTCAGTTCTGTAAGTTGTCTCTCTATTCTGCTGCTGCTTTTGTTTGATGAAGCTTTTTAATCTGATGTAATCCTATAATCCTATTTGTCAATTCCTGTTATTACTCCATGGGCTATTGGAGTTTTAAAAATAATTCATTGGTTATACCAATATCTTCATGCTTTTAACTTATACTTTAATGTTTCATGCCTTATATTAAAATCTTTGATGCATTTCGAGTAGATTTTTATACAAGGAGATACATTGGGGACCTTGCCTTATTTGTCTGCATACGGATATTTAGCTATCTCAGCTTCACTTGTTTTAAAGGTTCACTTTTCCAATGTAAATTTGAGCTGTTTCTCTCAAGATTTAGATAGCTATAAATGTGAAGGCTTATGTATGTGGGTATCTCTATAATGAGTTTTATTCTGCTGTTCACCTCCTGGGGGGGTGTATGCTGAGGGGTCTTCTTGTCTGTCATCTACATATACTTGTGCTAGCGCTATGGTGTGTTGTTATTGTCATTCTGTAGTATAGTTTGAAGCTATGTACTGGGATTGGGTTGGCGTTGCTGTTTTGGTTTGGGAAGAACTTGGCTGTTTGCTCTAAATTGCTTTCTTTGAAGATAGTCATAATATTAATGGGGATTGTGTTGACTGTGGAATGCACTTCTGGAAACGTGGGCATCTCTCTAATATTATGTTGCTCTACAGATTTTATTATAGAAGCTTTTAAGAACTTTGGTTAAAGCATGCTTGGTTATTTAATTTATTTATTCATTTAATTAAAGAAGTTGATGAAAATGGGATAATTATTCTGACTTCCTTTTTTTTGTTTTTTGTTTTGGTTTTGTTTTGGTTTTTGGTTTTTGGTTTTTCGAGACAGAGTTTCTCTGTGTAGCCCTGGCTGTCCTGGAACTCACTCTGTAGACCAGGCTGACCTCGAACTCAGAAATCCTCAAGCCTCTGCCTCCCAGCTGACTTCCTTTTCATTAAGTTGGTTATTGATGTTTGGTAAAATTATTGAGTTTTATAGATTAGTTTTGTATTTTAGTACAGTGTTGAGAGAGTGTGTGTAAGAGACTCTTTTTTTATTAGATATTTTCTTTATTTATATGTCATATGATATCTCCTTTCCCAGTTTCCCCTCCAAAACAAAAAACAAAAAACAAAGCCCAAAAGACAAAAAACAACAACAAGAACAAACCCCTATTCCCTCCCCCCTCCCCCAGCTCACCACCCCAACCTCTCCTGGCATTCAGTAAGACATCCTTAAGAGGGTATTTCAGTATAGTGTTGAGAGTGTGTGTAAGACCCTCTAAGAGTTTTCTACCAGAGTGTCCTGGACTTAAGTATAGGATTATGTCATGTAGAAACAGAGGTAATTTGACCTCTTCCTTTCCTAGTTGTTAACCCCTTCCTTTCCTTGCCTCATTGCTTTGGATAAGCTTTCAGATACCATATTGATCACAAGTGGAGTGAGTGGACAGCCTTTTTCTCCATCCTTAAGTTTAGAGGAAATGTTTTGATTTTTTTCCCAATCGCTAAGTGTTGAGTATGACACTCTTTTTAAGGAAATAATTTTTCATTTAATTTAATTTTATGTGTGTGGTGTATGTCTTCATATAGCTGCATATGTATGTTAGTGTGTGTGGAGGACAAAAGTCAACTTCAGGTGCTTTCCCTCTTGCTCTCTATTTTGCATTATTTTTTGAGACAATGTCTCTCACCTTGGAGAGCTAGATTAGCTGGCCAATGAGTTTCAGGGGCCCATTTATCTCTCTTTCCTCCACTCTCTGCTGTGGCTACAGATGCATGCTGCATCCCAGGTGTTTATGAGGGTGCTGGGGATGCCGTGCATGCTCTCATGTTTGCATGGCAGGCACCTTTCTGACTGAGCCATTTAACTGACCCTTGTCACACCCTGCTTTGATCACATCTAGGTATGATCTTTGTTTTCCTAGTTTTGTTCAAGCATTTTATCATGAAGGGAAGGTGAAATTTTTTTCAAAGGCCTTTTTTGCCTCTATTGAAATGACTGTGCGATTTTTGCCCTTATTTTATCTCTGTGCTGATTGATATTTTTTGACTTATTTATGTTGAATTATCTTGGTGTTGCTGGGTTAAAATCAAGCAAGTCATGATATGTGATGTATTTGGTGAGAAACTATAAACCATTGTACCTTATTAAAATCTGAGGCACTTCTGTATAGTGGATGAAAATGTAGCCCCTGGGCTTCATCTTGCTTCCTCTACTTCCTCATTGTGTGGGCATATATATGCTTCATCTTTCTGTGTCTGATACCTTGTAACAATCAAGAAGATACTTCCTAGGATTGTTCTGAGGATTAAATAATCTAATATTCATAAAGTGCTTAGGACTTTCGGTTGCTACTTAGGAATTACAATGTAAGTGATAACAAAGTATAAATAAATGAATATTTCCTAGGTTAGAGACAGATAGTATTTTCCTTCATACTTAATGGTTAGAGAGCTAGAGAAAATATAACATAGAGAAAGAGCAGCTATTTTGTTATTTTCCAAATTTCTTTTTTATCATATACATTTATTATTTTTTTAATGTATGACTGCATGTTTGTGTCTGGTCCATGATACACATGTGGAGGTCAGAGGACAGCTTTGGAAAGTCACTTCTTCCCTTCTACCCTGCAGGTCCCAGATAGTCTTAGGGTCATTATATGTGACCATGAATGCCCTTATGAAGTTGCTGTATTGCCAGTCTCAGAAAGCAGTTTTAAGTACTGCTTAAAGGTTGGGTCTTACAGTTCTCATTGGATACAGCCCTCATGTCTGAAAGTAATAACTTTACCATCATGGATCATCTACCTGCAGTGTTTAGAGCAAGATCTTTTTATGAAACTGACCTGGGTTTTATGCCAGGTCCATTTACTGGGGCAAATGTGCAGCTTGCACATAAACAGCACCCATATAAACACCAAGATCTCTTTGGAAAGCAGGACCTAGGAGGGATGATGGCTGCCTAGAAATTCCCCTGTAAGGTCTTAGCACACATGAAGGTGTGGTCTATGATAATGCTGTACTTGCCTGGGTCCTTCTCTGAGAAGAAAACAAAGTGTGAGCTCTGAGTTACTTTAGTTATATGCCAGGTGAAGAACACTTTTTGTTATTTTCCTGATTTTCAATCTTTAATTACTTAACTGTAATTAATATTGGTATATTATTCAAATCTGACATGCTATCACTAAAACTTTGAGTGAGAACAAACCAGAAAGATAAAGAAATGGAGAGAGAGAGAGAGAGAGAGAGAGAGAGAGAGAGAGAGAGAGAGCGAGAGAGAGAACAGGAGGGAGGGATAAGAGATAAAAAGAGCAAAGAGAGAATTATTTCCTGGTTTTATATATGCTTGAAATATGTATGTCTTCAGATTCTATTTCAAAGCTACTTTGTGACATTGGAGATATTCTAGGAGATGTGAGTAGGGTTGGCTACTTATTTCCTTTTACTTACTTACTCCTTTGTTTTTATTTGCCATTTTTGTACTTGAATACAAAGAATGTAGTTGTTTTCACCCCCCCCCCATTACCATGTCTCACTCATCTCCCTTTCCTCTACAAACCCTCATTGTTTCAACAAACCTCCTCCTTTCATATCTTCCAGTGTGTAGGACCTACTAGTTTTGAATTAAGAGATGATGAGGATGACAAATGCAACCAATCCTCCTCTGTCAGTTTTTCCTTGAGGCATTCTAAGTAGAAATATGAACATTTATAAGCCACTGGCTTATAAGAAACAGTAGCCATGTTTTCATCAGAAGACAAGAGAAGGACTCCAGAAGACCCCATGAAAAGACTGAGCTGAGCTGAGTGGTAGCTTTCAGGCTGCCCTTCGGAAAGAAGCATGGGAGTCTGGTCATGGGGAACTTGGAATACAATTGGCTGTGAGCTCAGACAAGCGCTTACACTCCAGAAGCTCCTATGTTTCATGAGAATGCAGTGCTACATGTTCCTAAATGCAGCCATGAGTATTCAGTGTGAAAGGGCTTATGGCATCCTGAACTCTGAACCCAGGGCTGGCACAGAAGGGTCAGAAGATTCTAATGGGATACAGGCATGCATGCATGTGAGTATTCATAGCTTCACAGTGAGGAAATGCCCTATGCAGGTGGTAATTGGGCGGTACTTAATACCATTTGGCTAATCAACCCTTATTCAGTAAATTAAAGTAATATTAAGAACTTTCAGTGTTTATCTTTTTTCCTTAAGGTCAGCTTTTAAAAATGCTAAGATTTTTGACTGTCCTGCTTTCTATGACCTATTTGTATATCGTGAATAAGCATTGGTTTTGTTACCAGCTTGGGTGCTCTAGTCATGGCTCTCAGTGAATTCTGATGATATTGGGTGACTGCCTTTAAAAACAAGCTATCAAGGACAATGCTAGTCTCAGAGAGGGAGTGACTGCCATGGGAGCTATTTGCAGAAGTGGAGGTATGCTAAGAATTGGGTCAGGACTAGTTCAACCACTGTTCCTGAGGGAAGGTCTGGGTAAGACAAGACAAACTGGTGTTTGAGCTCTCAAGCTGCAATGGCATTGTTGTATACCTTAAGCAGAGTATTGAACAATTATGAACTATAGTTTATTTTTTAATATAAAATACATGGATGTGCGGAAGATTTTTTTCATGTGGTTATTCAATAGACATTAAGTAACAATCTGCCTTGTGCGAGGGCCTGAAGATATGGTGAAAACTATGAAATTTCAATCTTGAAGAATGTTCACATGACTGATGGAATAGTAGATGTCATATAAATAATCATAAAATGAATATTTATTGATTAGTTGGCAAGTTTTAAGAAAGAGCGATGTACTAGGAGGTTCTAGAAGCAGAACTAATTCAACATGTACAGCAGAGGGAGGATGTGTTAGTTTTCTGTGGCTACTCTTGCAAGAATCACTGATGTAGTAACTTTGAAACATCACAAATATCATTTCCCAGAGCTAAGGAGCCCACAGTGCACCTCACCAAAATAAAGGCAATGTATCTGGAGGATATCTTGAAACCTGGAGTGTGAACATGATTCTTTGCTTTACCAACATCAGATCTACACATAATTTACAGCCTCCTTCTTTTGTCTGGAATTCCAGCAAAATTCATGTCTGTGATTATTTATTTATTTATTTTGATGAGCTTTGTGAGTCATGTGTATTGCTTTTCAACTTTTAAGGTTTCTGCAGTTGCATTCACTGCAACCACGTGGGATAATTTTCCTATTTAAAAACATCAGCTAATCAACCACACCATTTCATTTCTCATCGTAACGCCCAGTGTTGTGTAACTATGTGTGGAGGTTTCGAAACAGACTTCTCCAGGAAGATCATTTCTTTGCCTAGACCGGCAAGAATAAGGCTGCCTAAGTGGTTGTGTGTGTGTGTGTGTGTGTGTGTGTGTGTGTGTGTGTGTGTGTGTTGTGTGTGTGTGTTCATTCTAAGCAGGCATCTTAGATTTTGTGAACAATTTTAAGGGCCTTTGGAATTTGTCAAATACTTAGTTTTTGTTGATTTTTGGTTTTGTTTTGTTTAGTTTTCTTGAAGGCTTTGGGAATCAGTGTTGAGTTGACACTGTATCATGTGATGGGACCTGAGGACTTTCTCCGGAGGGCAATAGACAGGGGAGGCCAGCAACGAGGCCACTGTAGTTACCAGAGGAAGAACCACAGAAAACCATAGCACAGGCCTGAAGTTGACAGGAATCTAACGCTGCTAATTCTCTGTAACCCAGATATTGTTCAGCACCTCTACCCACAGCATCCATGTTTGTCTACGCTCCTCTCTCAATGGCTCTAGTGTGTTTCCCTCATGCAGTCCCTGGCATCTTTTAATCCCAGACACAGGATTACATCAAAGCAGCTACCAGTCACTGGCTTTGCTCTATGTTCTTGTGGCTGGTTGGGTCCTAGGGGTGGTGATTGCAGAAACACCCCATTTGAATAAGATATTCCATGTATTTCATATAAAAAACATGCTACCTATGGAAAACTCACATAGAACATCCCACTTGCTTAAATCATCTCTAGAAGCCACCGTCTCTAGATTATCCCCAATACCTAATTCAGTGTAGAATGGTATGTAAACAGTTGTTACTGTCATGTACGTGTGGCATAGATGTGCCACATACATATGTACATCTGTGTGTCTGCAGGTGGTAGCCAGAGGTCAATGCCTGGCATCTTCCTAGTCTCTCTACACTGTAGTTTTTGGAATAGTGTTTCACACTGAACTTGGTGTTAAAATTAATTCCACTAGGCTGGCTGCCAATGAGCTCCAAGGGTTCACCTGTCTGTCCCTTGCACATGTATTCTGGCAGCCCAGATTTTAGTTGGGGATTCAAGCCCAGATTCGGACACATATACAGAGGTGGGCACTGTAGTCACTGGCACATCTTCTTATCTCCTCTAAATTCTAATATTTTTTTCAAGAAATTATGACAAGATTTTAAAAGTCGCATCCATTCAGCAGGGATGTTAATTGCTTTTGATGAATGGTGGTTACGAATTAGATGGAGTATGACCTGTAGGTGCAGATGACCAATGCATGAGCAGCTCCCCTTTTGACATGGTGATATTCTATGTTTTAATTCTATTTCTCTTACCAGAACATATTCTATCCCCTTGGAGTGGCTTCTGTCTTCAAATCCCAATCCCTCCACAATTGAGATTATAAGTGGACTCTAGAGTTAAATCCTTGATTTTGAATATTAGGATTTTAGAGTCTCACACTATCTACTATACCTTGATAAGAGGTTCATGTCCTTAAGTTGACAAAGTTGATGCTCCAATGGGAAACCTTTGGTTTCTTGTGTAGTCTGGACATGGTAGATTTTTCAGCTTTAATAAGCATCTAGAATATTGCAGTGATTGGTGACTATAATGCTCTGTTTCTTCTTCATATCTTTGACATATCTTGAAGCATAAAATTAGAATATAGAATTTCTTGATTTACTTTTTTAATCCATAAGTAATTAAGTTTTCAACTCTCCCTCTTATCTGTCTCTAAATTTTCTAAGCATCTAATGTCATACAATGACTAGGGTAAGGAATTTAACAACCACTTTTTGAGGAAATGAATGAGGGACCACCAACGTGGGAGCCATGAAACATTTTTAAGTATTATGGTAGGTTTTAGTGAGGAAAATGTGGTAGTGATAATTCATAAAGGAATTAGGAGGATTAGATGTGGTTAACGTGTATGCACAGAAGGAGGCTTCTGTCCACAGAACTGCCAATGATACAATGATAGACCCTGGCTGAGTCAGAGCCTCTAGGTGTGAAGCACCTCTGACTGATGCCTTGATCCTCTGCAAGGGATACAATGTCTATTGTTCTGTATTTCACCTACATTTTAACTGCTCTCCAGTAGCTTCCTCTCTTTTCCAAGGAACATTTTGACCACTCATTTATGCCCCATTTGTTGAGTTCAGTTAGATTTTTCACTCTTCTGCCTGATCAGCTACTCACATATAACATTGGATAACATTGATTTTGATTAGATATTTACAAATTACCACACATCTTGAGCCAATATCTTTTCCAATTTGGATAGAAGGTAACTACCAGTCTAACTACTGTACTGCAGCTTTTGACCTCTGAAATTTATTTACTTGGTTACTAATTAATCTCTCAGTACAACATGATGTGCTGTAATAATATTCTCGTATGAGAAAAATGTTAAAGATGGGAGAGTTGGAGCTGTCATCCTGGCTTTTATTACTTAAGAAGATCAAAGGAGAGGTGCAGGGATGTCTTAGTTAATATAGAACATGGTAAAACTTCAATCGTGGAATGTGGGTAATATAACCCACAAATCAATTGTGTTGTAATCCTTAAGATTACAGTATGGTCTCTTTTAGACAGACAGATGGGATGTATTGACAGATTAGACATTCTTTTCTCTAAAAAAAAATCAGTTGCTAAAAGAGTGCCAACCATTCTCAATTAATACAGACTTTCAAAATTTTCCAGCCTAAAAATCTACACATGTAAAAGGCTTCCCTGGATATTTTCAGTAAACTAAGGAGAGATATCTGTATTTTTTTCCACATTGTAATAATCCAGGTGTACTCTGTACTTATTGCTGGCCCATAAGGTAACAAGTAAAGTAGAGTTTGAAAATAAATACTTAATTCACTACTGAACAGTTATGTACATGGTAATTTATATTTCATTCCTGCTTTGTCTCTCATAAAGGTTAACTGATTAAAAGCAGTGAACTTGGCAGCTTGACAATATCTTGCTAGTCAGAAGATTATAAACATGTCATATGACTTGAATCAGCAAGCAGTTCTTCAATGACAAAGAGAGAGAGAGAGAGGGAGAGAGAGAGAGAGAGAGAGAGAGAGAGAGAGAGAGAGAGAGAGAGAGAGATATCAGAAGATGAAGAGATGGGGTTGAGAGGTCTTGCACAAGCTATGTCTCATACCAAGGAAACTTAACAAAGAAGTACAGCATGTTATGTATTATTTCTGGAGGGATATGGGGCCATCAGCAAAAACCATCATACAATGAGATGACATCAGCAGGAGAAGCCATGTTTCACAAAGGGAACATAAAGAGTATCTTAAGAACATTATAGCCTGGGTGCAGAGTGGCCTTTGGGCTGAGAAGCTAATAAAGCCAAGTTCCCGGGGCTGAGACCTTAACTTGTTTAGTGCCATGGCCCCAGATTAGCCTTGCCAGGTTCCTTATGTCCCTTTATCAGAGCCTCTGAGAAAGCCTTGCATGCAACTGGCTTTCAACCCTTCATGTGCTATAGAAATAAAGCAGACACTGTCTATGTTTCATCTACGTAATGACTATGTAACTATCAGTGAGGTATTTAAAACTATATGTCTCATCCCTATAATGATATCCTGGGTTTAGGAAATACTCAAAACAATCACTATTTAGAATTGAGAAGCTCAGTCCCAGTGGATAAATGTACAAAACATCTGCACCTTTACAGCTCAAAGAATGATGCAGAAGAGGAGGCAGAAATATTGTAAGGGCCAGAGAATCAGGATCTCTGCTGTGAGATTAGGTCACATAGTAACATCAGAAGCTACATCCATAACGTCTCACTAAAATGACTGCCCAAATGTAATCCAAACAAGGAGGACACCAAGGAAAATGACTAGCAAGATGGAGAAATTCTCAAGAGGCCTCAATCCTACATGAAGAACTACAGGCAACTGAGTAAAGCAGGGTCTACCTAGAGATGAGCACAAAGAGTGCAGCAACTGGCTGTCCAGTGTCAAATGATCAGCTCTGAAAATAAACATACAAGAGACATTATATGGACTCAATGGGACCATATATATATACATATATATATGTATATACACACATATATGTATATGTATAAATATACACACATACATATATACATATATATGTATATATACACACATATATACATATATATGTATACATGGTCCATATATATAGTTATAATAGTTATAGTTATAGTTGTAGTTATATATGCATGTAATAACAATTGATGAAAAATGAGCCCATGAATTTTAAGGAGAATGGAGAGGGGTATATGGGAAGGTTTAGACTTGAAGAAAGGGAACAGAGAAATGTACTAAAAATATGATTCCAAAAATTGAAGTAAAAGAAAGAAAATCTCATGCCAACTACAGACTGCTGTCCAACTGACGTGTGGATTTCTAATCAGATTGCAAATCAGTTGTCATATCTAGTGGTAATGTTTACTAACAGTGAAATCTTGCAACCTGAATAGTGCATCGTTTGTTGCTTTTAAGAAATTACTTATCAAATAAATTACTATTTCCTTGGAGCAAAAGTCTATTTTCTGAATTTTTAACAATCCTTCTATGTGCTGCAGATATAAGTTTTTTTTTCTTCATTGGATTTCAATGAAAATTTTAATTTAAGATGTTTACTAAACAGAACACAAGGGATTAAAACACCCAAGACCATCTGTGGGAGGTCAGGGCTACTGACTCTTCCCCACTCAATAGTTCGGCTGCTTTCACACCTCCCACCTTGTGGGGCAGTGGTGGTGCACGCCTTTAATCCCAGCACTTGGGAAGCAGAGGCAGATGGATTTCTGAGTTTGAGACCAGCCTGGTCTACAGAGTGAGTTCCAGGACAGCCAGGGCTACACAGAGAGACCCTGTCTCAAAAAAACAAAATAACAAAACAAAACAAAACACACCTCCCAACTCTTTGCATCTCAATGTGGTAGAGAATTGGGGCTTACTGAATAAATAAGCAACTTCATCACACTTACATTTAGCAAATTTAGGGTTTTTCTCATAAATATGATTTTCCCCCAAGACATTAGAACTCTCATAATTATTGTTTCATAAAATATTTTTAGCATGCTTTTTGGCATTTGGACAAAAAGTGCGACTTCCTGATCACCAGATCAGTGTGACTCAGTCTCAGCTGGTGCCAGACACATTACAGGCTCTGCACAGGATCATGTCTAATGTCAGATATTTGAAATCCATCTCTCAGTTTGTTTCCTTGATTTCCTACTAGACTATCCCTCTTCTTAAAATGCCACCATGAGTCAACTTTTTGTACTGTGACGGTAGGCTGGCTCCACACAACTCATTTTTATCTCTACCTTCAGTTATACACTTTCCCAATCATAAAATGGCCTGACTGGAATAAGATCATTTAGACATCATGAAATCCTTCTACTGGAAGATGGTGGTATTTGAAAATTGATCAATATCTGATCAAGAAAACAGTGATTCATAAGATACTATTTTCTAACCAAAAGACACAGTGTTTTTAGTTTGTTGTTTCACTTACAACAATCCATGTATTAATTACTAATGAGATAGTTTTAGACTCTATTTAAGAAATACTTTTTATAGAAGGTATGTGCATTAATTTTCTTTGGCATTCTCTAAATTCATGTTTGGAAACTAATTTTTATTCACGGGTTAAGATAATTTCTTTACTTTTGCTATTTAAAATCTAGCTAAAGATATTTCTACAACAAAAAACTAACTAAATAAAAAAAAAAACCCAACCAAACAAAACTTTAATCTTTAGACCGTATTTCAGAAGAATTTGAAAGAGCCTCAGAGTTCCAATTGCCCTGTAATAAACCACAGGAGCCCACAAGAAGGACAGGGAAGTGAGTCTTCATGAATCAAGACCTGATGGATAGAGTTACAATGACATCTTCACCGCATTGATTGTCTATGTTGGCTTGGATGTTGTGGAATTATAAATCATGTGAGATGAATTTTTTTTTTTCAAATGGAGATGGAGTGTAGGAAAGGGGATGTAAGAGGTAGACGGAAAGGAAGGCAGGGGATATTAGAAAATTCTTAGAACCCAAGATGAAACACCAAAAGGGCAAGGTTTGGTAAGCTGTGAGTCGCCTTCTGCATCTAAGAGCTGCCGGTTGCAAAACCATGAAAGAAATCAGCCATATTTGGCTAGTAAGAAGAAAAGTCTATTTCAGATTTCCTGAAGTCAGAAGGGTTCTGTACCAGTGTGTTAGAGGTAGAGGGAGCCCCACATGAGTTTAGATAATGCACAGGCTACTTGGTGAAGTACTGAGAGGCTAGTCATTGAAGTGAGATTCATTGTCTTGTATTTAAATAATTACTAACACCCCACTTCTCCCTCTAAGCCAGATCTCACATAAACAATAATTATTTACTGCTTAGCCTAATCCACACTGGCACCTCTGTCTCATTGTGGGATATTAATCAACTTAATTATTCCTCAAGGTTACAGGTATAAAGCATGATGAACAATCTGAAAAAAAAATGTGTCTGGAATTAAGGGTGTGATGCTGGCAGCTCATGAATGGCCAGAAAACACAGGAAATACATAGCAAATATAGAGCCTTCCCTTCTTGAAACCATTCAGTGTGTATGCACACCACTACTGGGGCATGACCTGATAGTACAAAGGCTTTAAAAATGTATATGTATACACACAATAAATATATATCTCAAATATATTTTAAAATATATAGGTAGATTTAAATATATTAAAATGAATAGATTATGTATATATCTCTAAAAACAATTTTAAAATATCACAACATAGTTGTCCAAAGGGAACTTTTAATCAAATTATTCCTTTATGGACAGTTATATATATTTGATCACTTTTCGATAAGAATATTTTTATATAGGAAATATGGATAGAAAACATTTAAACATAAAGGGATCAGTAATCTAACACATTTCTCATTGTATATTGCAAATTTAATGGCTACTCTAAAGAATGTACAGTTACAATTCAAGCATCAGTCAATGAAATCTGGCTTTGGTTGCATGGAAAATTGCTTTAAAAATGTGGCCTTTTGATTTCTTAGAATTTAATAAATTCTATGTTTGTTAGGGTCAGAAGTCCGTGTTAGCAAGTAAGCTTATAAAGAGACTATTGTAATCAAATCACAGATTAGTTTCAGACTAACTACTTACAACTTTTAACTACTTAAAACTTTTGTTTTGTGTATATATAAAAAAGAGAATTGATTTGAAACCATAGAGATTATTTAAACTGTGAATGTTAATGGACTTTTTTGAACTCTAAAACTTGTTGAATTCTAAAATACACATGTACATACTCATATGGAAATATACATGTACACGCATGACGTGACTCTTCGAGAAACAGAGCATTTCTAACTTGTACTAAAGTATCTCATTGACAGGGAATCTAAGTACATGATTCTGATGCCAAAGCTTACACAGCTGTATATTCAGTATCACCTCTTATATCATATGAACAAACATCAGCAGACACTGAAACAGTAATTCAGAGTTTACAACATAATTTTATATTACTCTTTATTAAAATAAACTTACCGCCAATTTCTATGGGTGAAAGGACAGAATAAAGGCTGTCAGCATCTTTTTTTCCAGCAAATGGGAACAAGCAGAGAGATGGGTGCACAGCTGGAGAGTGTGTGGAGAATGAGAGACCTTGGAACACTCAGTCCTAGAAAGAAAGACCGTCTCCATCCTAAAAGGCAGAAACCCGAAGTCATTTGGTATTTGAGTCTCTTAGATAACTGTATCCAACAGTCATTTTCCAGACATAGAGAAGCTTCCTTTGATAGTGGGAGATAAAAAGTTTTTATGTCCAAATAAATTTGTTATTTTTAAGCTTTGAGACATAGACATGAAGGAAGAAAGCACAAGTTTCTGGAAATTTCTTTATTCTAATATTAAGGAAAATGTAAAGAAAAGGTCTTCCTTGATGAAAAATTAAAGCTTGAACCCAACATTTGTTATTTAAGACTCTTTTTAAATTTTTTTATTAATCATTCCATTTGTTTTACATCTCAAATGATATCCCACTCCCAGTTACCCTTCCACAAGCCCTTCATCCTACAACCTTCCTCTCCTCCCTCTCCTTTTGCCCTATGAGGGTGCTCCTCCACCCACCCACCTTCTCCTGCCCCACCCCTCCAGTATCCCCTTACGCTGGGGCATCAAACCTCCACAGGACCAAGGGCCTCCTCTCCTATTGATGTCAGACAAGGCTCTCCTCTTCTACCTATGTATTTGAAGCCATGGATCCCACCCTGTATACTCCTTGGTTGGTGGTCTATTCCCTGGGAGCACTGGGTGGTCCAGCCAGCTGATGCTGTTCTTCCTATCGGGTTGCAAATCTCCCTTAACTCCTCCAGTCCTTCTGCCAGCTCCCCTACCAGGGTCCCTGAGCTCAGTCTGATGGTTGGCTCCAAGCATCCTCATCTGCATTGGTCAGTTGCTGGCTAAACTCCCAAGAAGCAGCCACACCAGGTTCCTGTCAGCAAGTCCCTTTTGGCAACGACAACAATGTAGGGTTCGGTGTCTGCAGACAGGATGGATTCCCAGATGGGGCCGTTCCCAGATGGTCCTTCCTTCAGACTTTGCTCCATTTTTTGCCCCTGTTCTTCCTTTGGACAGGAACATTTCTGGATTAAAAAGTTTGAGATGGATGTGTGACTCTTAAGCTAGTTTTTGTTTGTATAAATTCTTGTAATAAAATTGCCTATTTCAATAGTCTACCAGAAAGCTTTAGTAATCAAAACAGTGATTATGGAAATTCCAAAGAAATAAAGGGCTATGGATATCACTGATTTTATTGTGTCCACCTAGCACGCACAGGCCCAAGAGTTAATCATAGTACATGCACATGTATATGCACATGCACACACACGCACACACATGCACACACACACACACACACACACACACAGACAGACAGAGACAGAGACAGAGACACACAGAGACACACACAGAGAGAGAGAGAGAGTTATGGTCAATAGGTTTTGATTAAGATGTCTAATATTCATAACTGGAAAAATTTGTCTCTGACAAATATTGCTACGAAAGCTAGGTATCTTGTGAATAAAACATAAAATTAAACTATCATTTTACAGTATTTACAAAATCATCAGAGAGAATGAATGGAAGACTTAAAAATAACACCTAGAACTATAAAATAACTAGAGAAAATTTAATATACAAAGGATGATCAATGGCATTAATTTTTCTTGAATATTGACTTTATCTTTAGTAATTGTATTATAATCTTTTCCAGGTGGCACAGAATCTTGTTAGTAGCTAGTCTCTGTGGAAAATCTTATTGCCTTGTTTCTTAGTCTCTGTGCTAACAATAGTAATTGTAGCAATTGAAATAATGACATCAATATAGTGTCCTTGATATATAATTGGAAAATAGTAATGTTCTCATAATTATTTAACTTCCTCCAAACCGTGGGACACCTTCATCTACTACTACAACAACCTTACCTATGAGTTCTAAACATACAGTTTCCATACTTGCAATATCAACCTCAACTCAACCTTCAAACACAACAGCTATTGCTAGCCCCTCATAAGCACCTACTAGAACCACAACCATGACTAATACTTTGGAAAAGTTATTCAGAATATCCAAGCATTGTCTTTGACAATTGTTTTATATCTGTAGAGTCTACAAATGATTCTATTAAATAATATCTCCCTTTCTTTGTTCTGTATCATTTGTGTTTTGATTATTATGTCAGGAGGATTTTTTTTGGTCCAATCTGTTTGGTGTTCTGTAAGATTCTTGTGCATGTATAGGCATATACTTGTTTAGGTTAGGGAATTTTTCTTCTGTGATTTTGTTGAAGATGTTTTCTGGACCTGTGAGCTAGGAATCTTTCTATCTTCCAATTATTCTTAAATTTTGTCTTTTTATAGTATCTCACATTTTCTGGATGTTTTGTGTCATAAACTTTTTAGATTTCGTATTTACTTTGACTGATGTATTGTTTTTTTTCTATCATATGTTTTTTGTTTTTTGTTTTTTGTTTTTTGTTTTTGAGACAGGGTCTCTCTGTGTAGTCCTGGCTGTCCTGGAACTCAACTTTGTAGACCAGGCTGGCCTCGAACTCCGAAATCTGCCTGCCTCTGCCTCCCAAGTGCTAGGATTAAAGGTGTGTGCCACCATCGCCTGGCTCTATCGTACCTTCTATGCCTGAGAGTCTGTCTTCCATTTCCTGTATTCTGTTGGGAATGCTTACGTCTGTAGTTCCTGTTCTCTTTCCTAGGTTTTCCATCTCCATAATGGCCTCAGTTGGTATTTTCTTTATTGCTTCTATTTCCTTTTTAAGGTCTTGGACAGTTTTATTCATATCCTTCACCTGCTTGATTATATTTTCCTGTATTTCTTTGTTTTTCTTGCTTTATCTTTTAATGTCTCTACATGTTTGAATTATTTTCCTGTATTTCTTTAAGGAATTTATTTATTTAATCTTTAAAGGCCTCTATCATCTCTTTAAGATTGAATTGTGTTTCAGTTTCATTAGGACATTCAGGGTTTCCTGTAGCAGGATAGCTGGGCTCTGGTGGCACCATATTGTCCTGGATTTTGCTGACTGTGTTCTTTTTTTTTGCATTAAAAAAATTCCTTTATTTACAGTTCAAAATTTAAACAGGATTATTGGTTCTAATCTGTGATACTTCCAGGTCCTGGATCGAATACTGTGGCGACAGGGAAGCAAACACAGGGGCCAGTCCAGCTTGTCAGACTCGAGGGAGAATGTCACACCAAAACAGCAGAGAACCTGGTTCCGTCTTGTCTAGATTACATTTCTCCACACTGTGAGATCACCACTGGCAATTTGGACTTATTGTTGGGGCCTGTGGGAACATTCTCGATCTTCCTCATCACTAGAAGTCCATCAATGATTTTTCCAAACACTACATGTTTTCCATCCAGCCAATCACACTTAGAACACGTGATAAAGAACTGGCAGTCATTTGTGCTGGGACCACTGTTTGCCATGGAAAGTAGGCCTGGAGCTGAGTGTCTAAGTTTAAAATTTTCATCTGCAAATGGACCTCGGTAAATACTGGCGACTCCAGTACCATCACCATTAACAAAATCTCCACCCTGAATCATGAAATCCTTTATGATCCAGAACTCTCCAGTGCAGAATTGCCTAAAGTTCTCTGCCGTCTTAGGCACCACGTCTGCAAAGAGCTCGATCTTCATGCGTCTAACTTCCTGGCCGCCAATGCTGACATCAAAGATGACCACTCGATTGACTGGACTTGAATTTGCCACCGCCATGGCTTTGACCCGGAAGTCTCTGACTGTGTTCTTATGCAGTCCTTTCAGGCATCTAGTTTTCCCTGGTGTTGCCTGGAGACCGTTAGGGCAGCAGGACTTCTCAGGAAGGTGGAGGAGGGAGCCATCAGTCAGACAATGGAGGTTTAGATACCTGCCTCTGCTGGCTGTGCCTCAGGCAGATCCCACTGGCAAGGGATTGTTGGGGCAATGTTCCAAGCAGATACTTCTTCAAGTCTCTGCTCACCTCCATGGGGAAGCAAGATGCTCTTGTGGTCCTGCAAGGCTTCTCAGCACCTAAGAGCAAACCCAGGGGACAATGGAGTTCAGGAGACTGCATGCAACTCATCTCTGCCTGCTGTGTCCTGGGTGGACCAGGCTGGGATGGGATTGATGGAGCAGGCTTTGTACCGGTTACTCTTACCCCAAAGGCTTCCACAGGGAAGTAGGATGCTCTTGTGGTCTCACAAGGCTCCTTAGGACTGAAAAGAGAGCCCAGAGCTAGATAATAGGGTTCAGGGGACTGTGTGCAACTCTTAGATAATTCTGAAGTTTTAAACACTCCAACTTTCTCTCAACACTCCTCCACATCTACAGCAAGCACCTTAAATGAGCACAGCATCACACAAAAGCAACACAACACTACAAACACCAGACACTTCTCCTTGAACCTGCAACCACACTAGCTACTCCTACTAGCTCCTTAAACCCTCCACTACATCAACAGTCCCTATTGTAACAGAACCAAGCATTAAAACAGGCACTTCTTTTAAACCCACAACAACAACTACTGCTTCCCTACAGCTCTCTACTACATTATCAGTCACCACTGCAACAGAGCCAATATGATAACAGCTGCTACAGTGGGCTCTTATACTGACCAACAGCAGTATCTAGTTGCAGTACTGCCTCTTCACAGACTTCCACTACAACAGGTGCTACTGCAACTGCACCAAGCTCACCTATAGTTGACACTTGTAGTTAACCCGTAACATCTGGTTCACTACTGCCTCACTTCAAACCTCTATTACAGTAGTACCTCCAAACAGAGCCAAGCTCTACTACAAAAGGCATTTCTATTCAACCCACAGCAGTACCAAGTACTTCCTTCTTAAACCTCTGCTACAGTAACAGCCTCTATTCCGAGTGAACCAGGTTTTCTTTTGGCAGTCACTTAGGCTGAATCTATAGCAATATTGGGAATCATGGCTGCACCCTTCCAAGTTTCAACTACCACAGTTGCTACCACATTCACTGAACCGAGCACTGTATTTGTAGGCACTTCAGTGGAGCACACAACCTCATTGTTTGGTTCTACTGACTGCTCTCCACCTTCCACTACAATAGCAGTCCTGACTTCAATGGAACCTCATACTATAACAATGAACAAGCACATCTACTGAATTCACAAGCACTTTGGCCAAAACTGGTGCCTCCTCCCAACCTTCCTCTATAACAACTGTGAAGGCTTCATATGAAACACATACAAAAGGCTGCAACAACTTCCATCAGTCACACAATCACTTTGTCTATCCATTCTATCTCCTTCCAACCATGCAATACAATAGCAGTCATCATTACAACACCAATCATCACTTCAACAGAACCAAGAACTACAAATGTAGGGATTTCCAATGACCCCATAACCACACTGACCAACACTGGTGGCTTCTCTCAAAGTTCCTCTACAATAGCTCTGACTTTTTCACCTGGACCAAGTACTACAACTGCACACACTTCCACTAAACCTACAAGTACTTTGTCTATCTTACTCTCTTGTTTCAATCCTTTACTATAAAAGTACTCAAGGCTTTCACAGAACCAAGGATTGCAACTATAGGGACATCTACTGAGTGCATAATTGCATTAATTACCAACACTGCTTCCTCCCAACCATCCTCTATAACCACAGTCAACATATCAACGGAACCATGAGCTACGATTGTAGGCACCTCCATCCAACCACACTGGCCTCCACTGTACTCCAATTATTCTAGCCTCATGATAACCTTGTCTCAAATACCCCTTTCCAACAAAAGCCACTACTACTATTGAATCAAGAGCTACAAATACAGATATGTCTGTTCAAACAACAACCACATAGACTATTTCCCTCCTCTCCCTTTATTGCAAGCGTAAACATAACTTCAACATGAGGGGATCCCTACAAGCTCTACTGCTAGCAGAGGAGCAAACCATGAGAGGCAAGAAGAAAGTCCCTGGTTCAGCCCGAATTAGTTAGATAGCTTAGTTCAAACTTCTAGAATCTATCCCTGGGCAGTTTATTTTTGGTGTACTTAAGCAGGGTACAACCTTGGAAAACACAATAAAGCTTAAGGAATGACTACATGAAACTCTTTTGCAAAGTACTAGAGACCTCTTCCACAAGAATGTGTTCTATTCACTGGGAAACAATGGTCAGAAATATGGGACATTTGGGGGAGCCTGGCTCTGCAAAAATAGCAAAGGTTACTACACAACATCCACTTCCAGCTTTCTTAGGGGAACAGGTATAAATCCCTTCAATTAAAGAGAAAAACCCACACATTTAACAATTCTGTTTTCTGTTGTTGTTGTCGCTATCTGTGGACATGAGGACCCCAGTTCATTTTGCAACAACTGAACTAAGCACTATAAATTTAGAAACTCTCACTGAACATGCAACCCCATTAGCAACTTCTACTGACCATTGAACCCTCAAATACAATAGCATTTACCACAACCGATGCTTCCACTGAATCCATAATATTTGCTAACACTATTGCCGCCTCTCAATCTTCCAGTACCACAGCACTTGTCTCCTCAATAGGGCTGGCTCCTAATTTAGCTTCTTCGACTGAACTCACAATCATATTGGGCAGCACCACACCCTCCCTTCAACTTTCTACTACAGCAGCAATAACCCATCAGCAGAAACAAGCCATGAAAGTACAAGGACTTCCACTGAACCAGCAACCACAGTGCCCACCACTACTCAATCCTCTCCACCTTCTACTACAATAGTTAGCCACTTTGGTTCACCAAAAACTGCTTAACTAAAGCACTCACTTTCAAGGAAGCTACAACTACAGCAACTATCACTAATGTCTGTCTCTGTTGACTCTACCTTTACTCTAGCAGTTATCTTTTTAAGTGTACAAACTTTGCAATGAATGGCAACCCATCCGCTGAGGCTCCAGTGCCATTGGCCACCACCATGGCTTTTACTATACTCAGCACTCCAGTTAAGACTGTTTGCTTCACCTGAAAAACTGGCTACTATTGTAAGTTCTTCTACTGAGGCTACGGTCATGTTGACCATCAGCTCTGCTTTCCCTCAGTGTTCCATTGTAATGAGAACCACTCGTCATTTGAATGGAACCGAGTACTGTACTGTGAGCTGAACTCACAACCACAATGCTCACGGCTACCCCTTCCTCTCAACCCTACACAACAAAAGAAATCATTGTTTCAACTGAACAGACTTCTGATACCTCAGATGCTTCCATCCACTGGACCTACATCATCAATACTATGTCTCTATTTCACTTTTTACTGCCATGAAAGCCAGCACTTCAACCAAAATGATCTCCAAAGTAAGTCCTAGCGTATCAACTGAAACTATAAGTATATTGGCCACTATGATTATCTCCCTGCATTTGCTGAAGAGAGGTCAGTACTTCAAATTAAGCTTCCTCTATATAACCTACCACATTTCTCTCTACTGAACCTATCATTACAATTAGCAGTTGAAGGAAATATTAAAAAGAATGGCAATTTCCCACGCTATGCCCTTCTACTCTCTGTCCCAGTGGCCGGCCGGCCTGTTCTTATCTCACGGAGACTGTCTGACTCAGAGTTCCAAAATCTCTCCACCCAGCTCACTAAGTTCCCAATGGTGGGTCACTATCAGGTCAGCACCATGCTTGAAAACCGCCACGGCCTTTGTGATGCACACCTGGCAAACCCATGCTTTGCAGCCACCATCCCATTCTCTCTGGAACTCAGTTGAGCCACCGCGTGAAGGAAAACACTGCACCAACATAGTTCAGAAACAATGATAACTCGCTCTCTGGGTGCAACAACTAATCTTGTAAGCCATATTAAATCTAAATCCTCTAGTGGCCAATCCTGGAAGATTCACCATCTAATCTGGCAGACGCTAGTAGCTACATCTTGTCCTGTCGCTATCCCAGTCCAAAAAAAAAAAAAAAAAAAAAAAAAAAAAAAAAAAAAAAAAAAAAAAACGGGTCCCTAACTCTCTCCTGCTTCCTCTCTTCCTCCATTCTCTTCCTCCGTCCAACCCAGAAGTCCTTCCTACTCGCTATTGAACCTATTGCTTATAAGCCAGTATCACTGTTTCCTATCTCTCTTCCGTTACAAAAGGAGCCTCTCCTTCCATTGACTAGATTATTGCTATGGCCAGCACTTGAAGTGAAACCACAGCCATAATAGTTACTTATACCACTTCTAATGAGCCTAACATGACATCAGTTATTACTTCATCATAAATGGCCATTGCTATAACTGTATGTTATATCACAATGTTTCCTACTATGGATCCTACTGAACACACAACTACAACACTATCTCTGCTGGAGTCAACTGAACAACCTCTGACATGCAACACTTCTTTTTTGTTTCATTTTTTTTATTGGATATTTTCCTTATTTACATTTCAAATGTTATTCCCTTTCCTGGTTCATCACCCCCACTCCTGGAAACTCCCTATCCTATCCTCCCTCCCCCTGCTTCTATGAGTGTGTTCCTCCACTCATCCACCCACTCTCACCTCCCTGCCCTCGATTCCCCTACACTGAGGCATCTATCAAACCTTCATAGGATCAAGGACCTCTCCTCCCATTGATGCACGACAAGGTCATCCTCTGCTACATATACAGCTCGAGCCATGTGTACTCCTTTGTTGATGGCTTAGTCCCTGGGAGCTCTGGGGGGGTCTGGTTGATTGATATTGTTGTTCTTTCTATGAGACTGCAAACCCCTTCAACTCCTTCAGTCATTTCCTTAACTCCTCTATTGGGGACTCTGAGCTCAGTCCCATGGTTGGCTACGAGCATCCACCTCTGTATTTGTAAGGCTCTGACAGGACCTCTCAGGAGACAGCCATACGAGGCTCCTTTCAGCCTGCACTTCTTTGCATCTGACTGTGACATCTGTCACCTCATTGGTTGCTTGGTTGATTTGGCTGATCTGGCTGTCTGGGTGGGTGTCCCCTTCCTCCATCAGTGCTCCAAGTGTGTCCTTCCTGAAAGCTGCATGCTTGGTCCAAGAGGACGACCTTCCCTGAATAGAGGAGGACTGGTCTTCAGTCAAGGGTATACGAGAAGCTGTGCTCCCCTGGTAGAACCTCCAAACAAGCTCTCAAGTACATGCCACACTTCTTTTGAGGCAGCAAGAACAGCAGTCACCACTACAATGTCCTGAATTCATTAGTATAGTCACTATCGCCATCTGAAGCAAACTGTAGAACACCCATTGCCAGTATCTCCACTTAACTTGCCAGTACAATAGGCATTGCTAGTTTTTAAATTTGTCAAAGCAAGAACAGACACCATTTATGCTACAATTTTAAACTGGCCTATGACTATAACCATTTGGATTATCGCTTCAATAGAGGCAGTTGTTGCAGCAGAGGGAGTCCTTGAATTGAGCCATAAACTACCCAACTACTTGTGGCAGTACAACAGTACATGCTTCATACTTAGCTGAGTATGCAGGCACAATTCTGTCATTTGAGTGGATTGATCACCACAACAGCAGTCAATACTTTAAGAGAACTTAGTGATTATACACCTACTGGTAGTATTTCATCTACCGCTGCCAGCATAATTGTGAGTAGGATATTTTAGTCTAAATCCACCACTACACACCTAAACTTTGTTCCTTCAATGAGCTTGCATTGCTGCAACTACAGCCATCTCTTCAACTAGATCCATTACTACCAAATTCATATTAACTAGTTCACAAGTATCATAATTTCGTTAAACCAATTAAAGTAAGGTTACAGTAAGAACTCAACTCATCAGTATCCCTGTGTGCTGCAGCTGAAATTATATAGGTCTAAGTCATTTAACATCAACTCCATTATGGTTTGAGTTTGAGTACCGCCTCCCTCCACAGGCTCATGTGTTGAGAACTTGGCTCCTAGTTGGAGTGTTGTTTTGATGGCTACTAAGAAGTTTATGAGGTGACACCTGGCTGGAGGATGTAGTTTCTAAGGGGATGTTCTTGGGCAGCCTTGTCTTGTTTGATACTTCCTAGTATAATGAAGTAGCTCTTTTTTTTTTTTAATCTTTTTTTTTTTTTTTTTTTTGGTTTTTGGTTTTTGGTTTTTCAAGACAGGGTTTCTCTGTGTAGCCCTGGCTATCCTGGAACTCACTCTGTAGACCAGGCTGGCCTCGAACTCAGAAATCCACCTGCCTCTGCCTCCCAAGTGCTGGGATTAAAGGCGTGCACCACCACCACTGCCCGAAGTAGCTCTTTTATCACAGCCTATATGATATTCTCCTCAGCTGCATGGGACCAAGAGACCAGGGAATAAACCCCTGGAAACTGTCAGCCCTCATAAATGTTTCCTCCTTTGAGCTGTTCTCTTTGGCATTTTGGTCACAGCTAAAAGAAAACTAAGTAATACAAATTGAAATACAAAATATTCATGTTTCTAGTGAATCTAGAAATTTTAAAATCTTTGCAGAAAATTGAGACACTAACACCTTATCTACACCACAATAGCTGTCTCTACCTTAGTGGCTGGATCTATTCTTTTTTTCCCTGACACATTTAACGCTTATTTTTAACCTCAATTTATAGCTCTCACCTAAAATAAAACTAACACATTATAAAAATAACTGACTTTACAATGAAACCAACATAAAGCATCAGCAGAGTTTATAACTCTATAAATACCGTTATCTGATAGGGAAAAGTACAACTATTTCTGTGAAATTTAATATGACAATACCACTTGTGGCTAATATTGATTGTCATAAATTGACACTTAAGAGTACTTGTCTGCATTAAGGTTGACCTCTAAAAATGTTTATGAGAAATTGTCTGGGTGACGTAAATTGGTATGGGAATTTAGTTATGAGTGGAACTGGTGCCTGGGCAGGACATCCTGGAATGTATAAAACAGAATGTAAGCTGAGCACTCATAGAACTAATTAGATAGTGTTCCTTCTGTTTCTATTTTGTGGAATACTTTAAGAAGCACTGGTATTAGGTCTTCTTTGAAGGTCTGATAGAATTCTGCACTAAAACCATCTGGCCCTGGTCTTTTTTTTTTTTTGGTTGGGAGACTTTTATCGACAGCTTCTATTACTTTAGGGGTATGGTACTGTTTATATAGTTTATCTGGTCCTGATTTAACTGTAGTATGTGGTATATGTCTAGAATATCATCCATTACATCTAGATTTTCCACTTTTGTTGAGAATAGGCTTTTGTAGTAGGATGTGATGATTTTTAAAATTTCTTCACTTTCTGTTGTTATGTTTTCCTTTTCATTTCTGATTTTGTTAATTTAGATATAGTCTCTGTGCCCTTTAGTTACTTCAGCTAAGGGTTCATCTATCTTGTTGATTTTCTCAAAGAGCCAGCTCTTAGTTTTGTTTATTCTTTATATTGTTCTTTTTGTAATTGGTTGATTTCAGGCCTAAGTTGGACTATTTCCTGCTGCCTACCCCTCTTGAGTATTTTTCTTTTTTTTTTTTGTTCGAGAGATTTCTGATATGCTGTTAAGTTGATAGTGTAGGAACTCGTCAATTTCTTTGTAAAGGTACTCCATGCTACAGACTTTCCTCTTAGCTCTGCTTTCATTATGTTCCATAAATTTGGGTATGCTGTGCCTTCATTTTCATTAAATTCTAGAAACTTTACAATTTCTTTCTTTCTTTCTTCCCTGATAAAGTTATCATTGAGTAGAGAGTTGTTCATTTTCCCTGTGGGCTTTAATGGATTTATGTGTTTCCTCTTTAAGGGCTTCTACCTGCTTATCCATGTTCTCCTGTGTTTCTTTAAGAGAGTTATTTATGTCCTCCTTAAGGTCCTCTGTCATCTTCATGAGATGAAATTTTTGGTCAGAATCCTGAAGGATACCTTTTTTAGATGTGTTAGGGTGTCTAGGGCTTACTGTGCTGGGAGAACTGGGTTTTGATGGTGCCAAGTGGCATTCGTTTCTGTTGCTTGTATTCTTGTGCTTACCTTTCACCATCTGATTATCTCTGGTGTTAACTGGCATTGCCACCTTGACCAGAGCCTGTCCCTCTGATGAGCCTGGTTATGATGGTCCTCCTCAAGCAGGCTGTCCCTGGGTGTGGAAGGGGGTCTGGAGTGCCAAATCTGTAAGCCTGGTCATGAAGGACCTCCAAGGAGTCCAACTGTGTCTGGGTATGGTCAAGGGTAGGGCTGGAGCACCCCATGTGCCCCTGGGTGCAGTTGTGGACCTGAAGGAAGATATGACTCTAGCTGGGTGGATAGGTCCTGCTTCTGTTGGGTCCTGTAGGGGTTCTAGTTAGGCTAAGTATTGGGGTTGGGGCTGTGTATCTTACCTATGAGCCAGGTTGTCAACCTTCTGGGAGTCAAGCTGTCTCTGGGTGTGGGAAGGCATCTGGAGCACCCGATCTGCCCCAGGTGGAGATGCAGGATAGAAGGTACTAGCAATGTTTTCTAGGTAGAATGTAGATGGTGTCCATGGTGGGTTTTTTTTTCCCTGCAGTTTTTGCACATCCAGATAACCTAAGTATGTTCTGCTCACTATTGAATAATGTAATAATACCTTTTAAGAAATGTTTCTGGAGAAAGTAGAAAGAAATTCTATGGATCTTAGGAGAACATATATTCTCCATTATTTTATAAATGTATCTGGCACTCATTCAATCAATTAGCAATTTGGACAATGGAACATTCCAGTTATTGTACAAGCACAAGAAACTGTTTTGTTCATGTGTAGGCTAGTGAAATAAGGCATGATGTACATAAATGCTTGTGAAATTTTATCTGTAGTGTGGCTATGATGCACAGGGTCAAATTAAGATGTTATCTCTGAGCTGGGCAGTAGTGGTGCATGCCTTTAATCCTAGCATTTGGGAGGCAGAAGCAGGTGAATTTCTGAGTTCAAGGCCAGACTGGTCTACACAGTGAGTTTCAGGACAGCCAGGGCTATAAAGAGAAACCCTGTCTGGAAAACAAAACAAAACAAAACAAAAAGATATTATCTATGTGGCATAATATGATGATATGTCTGTAATGGCATGATTTCACTTTTACAGAAGTCTATGGCACTGCAGTAGTTCTCTGTCTTTTGAGGTATAGATTTCTTCAGCTGGATGCCTTGATATAACAGGACATGCTCATTTCTCTATTACCAGACTGCTTAGCCACTCATCTACACTCAAACAGAAGAGAAAGACAATGGAAAGGAAGGACTCTCTAAGTCATACATATAATACCTTCTCTGGTGGTAAATGGGGAGCATTTAGTTTCATGACCATAGCTGGCTGCATAGACATAGGCCAATGAGAACTCTATCCTTGATGGGCAACACATCCATCTAAAAACATCTCAGAGTGTTCTATGAGACTGAAGAGGATGCTTGGGGATTGCTAGCCATGTGTCATGTATATAGCCAGCCTGAAGGGAAAACTCACTATGCTGTAATTTCTTAGGCAATGTCATACTAGATACACTTCAACAGGATTTCGTGTATTTAATGTTTCATGTCTTGTTTAATATACTCAGAGTGCTAGTGGCTCAGAGGCTTCAAATATACTTCTTGGGAGATACTGTGTTATACTGATTTTTGAAAGAACAAATCACTGAGACATTTTGTTTCTTCACCTTCCATGTGACTTTATTGCCCATATGATCCAGAGGTTGGGTCAATGTCACTCTCTACGGTTGACTATGGTTAGAACTCTTAGCTGAAAATAGTGAATACAGTCTATTTTTATAATTTCCTCCCCATCCCTCAGCTCTCCCCAGATGCTCCCCCACACCTATACAACTTCTTGTTATTTCTCTGTATTATAAAAACAAAACAAAAGCAAATGAACAAAAAAATCCTGCCACAAACATCTGTGTTGATTACTGACTCCAGAGCATGGGGCCTGCCCTGATGTGAAAGACTCAAAAGACAAATAAATAGATTTTGGAAAAGTGGAGAATATCTTTGTAAGACTTGTAAAAAGTCAAAGCTGTGCATGCACATATTTCTTTTCAGCAATGCAACAGAATTTGTTCACAGTCTCTAGTATATAGTTTTACATAAAAATATGCCCTGTAATTTGAAAAAAAAAACTAGTTTACTTCAAAGTTAAAAATCAAAACAAACCCCCTAAATAAAATAAAATTAAAATCCCACAAACCCTCAAAAAACTACTCTTCTTAATATTTCAGGAGATCTCAGTGCTTCTCTTTATAATATTCTATGCTTACAATTCTTACATGTGCTGTGCACAAGGTAAGCAGATCCTTCCATAGACATCTGAGGGCTTTAGGCTAAGACCAATGCATCAGCATTTCCAAGATGTCTTCTTATCTCTCTAACTCTGGAGCTTGATTTTCTTCTTTCTCTGTGTTTTCCTGATGAAATCAGGGGCATTCTTTATGGGAGAATCAATTGTTTCACTCTTAGATCAGCCCTGAAGGTGGGTTCTAGAAGAGAGTAATTCTAGACTATAGATGCTACTTTTTCTCTGCCTCTCACCTGTACTGTCAGGCACATACTGTGGCATTGTCTACAAGCAGCCTGCTAATAGACTTTCTCACACTATGAAATCTCATCAGGAAGTGGGACATCAGGTGCCTTCACACAATCCCTACATTCTGCCGGGGAACCAGAGAGTCTGGCTACCAGCTCTTGTTGTAACCCTATTTCATTCTCAAAAGGGGTCTAAAAAGATAATCCTGCTCTCTTGGAGTCCCTGAAGAGACCTGAATTGCCCTTGGAGTTCCTGCCATACTATTTTCTCTCTGTCTGCCTGTCTGTGGAGCTTATAACTTTTCTGATAAATGCCCTACTCCCCAGTAATTCATCTCAGTGTCTCTTGAACCATCTGCTCATCTAAAACCTATCAGCTATGAACATAAAAGTCAGAAAGAAATTCCTGGCCATAATAAACAACTGGTTCATTTCTCCTCTGGGGGGTATAAGAGCGGCTGAGTTAGAGTAGATGGGAGGTCTAACATGTCCATTCTATCAGTAATAAAAGTTGTTGTTGGCTCTCTAGTTGATTATGGCTAATGGAATAGTTATCATAAAACGGTATTACTTTGAGTGAGTTTTTAATGGTCATTTTAAGAGTCATTTAACAGAAAGCTTAAAAGCAATCCAAATATCTTTACCAACACTTTGTAAGTCTGTTTCATAAAGATCTTTCTAGATATATGTGTTGGGTACAAGTTGTTTACTTCTTCACTGAGAGTAGCTCATCGACTTCAATTATTTCCATTGTGTTTATGTAAATCAGAGGCTTTTTTAGCAATTATGTCTGGAGACATTAGAATTGTTATATGCCTTTTACTCTCGGGAGTCTATCAGGAATGTAGACAACTCTGGTAAATACACTAATAGTTATTTGTATATCAGGTTCACTGGATCTCAGAGTTGTGTCCCTGAGGAGAATACTCAGGATAGATACCCCTTGCCTCCACCCCACCAGAAGCTGAGGGAGTTGAACTAGAAAGTCTTAGTGCTGGAAAGGATCCTGAACATGTCAAGCTGTGATGAGTTAAGTTATAAATACCTAAGAACAGGAAGGAAGATGGCCATGATGAATTGGGAAGGAAGCAGTGACAAGAATAATCTTTTAAAAGTATCATGGAGATAGCCCCAAAGGCAAAGGGAGGGCTATTGAAGAGATGTTTTAAAAATATATAAAAAATATAATATGTCATAATTTCAGATTTTTTTCCTGGAGGGCTGAATGAGAATTCATAACTGCTCCCTCATGAATGGTTGCTATTCATCTAGAATTGATTGCTCCTTGGTGTCTTCTCTAAGCAGATGTATCAGATGTAATAAGAGGGTAAGTTCAACCAACTGACTTATTTCTAGTGAGTTTAAGTATAAAGGACAATGACCAAACTGAATGTAGATATTGGTGTTATGTATGTTGTAGTCTATTTTCACAGAGGAGAACAAAGAAAAATATATAGTAAGCGTTGAACCCCTGAAATAGAACCAGTGTGTTTTATTGTTATAATTTTCTTTTATAGTAATAGATGCAATATTTACATAAAAACTTGTTTTTTAATCTTCAGAGAAAATAATTAAGAAAGACTTGAATAAAAGTCAGCCTTCTAGGCTTTTAACATAGTCCATCACAAACCTTAATGTTTTCTTATATAGTATATTATGCATGGATAACTTAACATAATTTCTAATATTAACTTACATTACAAATTTTGGTAATGTAATTTTTTAAATTCAATTTACATCTGGTCACAGGTCCCCCTTTTTTTTCTAGTTTCACCTTTACAAATCCCTCCCCCATTGACCTTTTTCTTTCTCCTCAGAAAAGTAAAGCCTTGGTAGCATAATTCATTGTTCATATTTTAGCTGAATAAAACCCAGGGTATCCAATGCTGTTTTCTGGGTTTCTTGAGCCTTGCATGCACATGGCACACAGATGAGCATGCATACAAAATCCCTGTAGACATAAAGCAAATAATAATAGTCACTTTAAAAAAAAATGACATAAACTCAGATCCATTTATCTAACCTCACCCCATTATCTCTGATTAAGCCTACCTTGTCTTCCTCACTCAAATTGCTGAGTTTCCTCTACAGAACCTATGACCAGTGTTCTGACTCTGTTGTAGAACTATTTGTAAGCGAAAAGGCAGTTATTCATAATTCCACCTTATAAAATTTTAAGGAAGTTCAGTAGATTCTTGGCTGCTTGATCTCCAGCACAGATGAATTGGTTTATCAAATATCTGCCCTTGCCTTTTATACCACCCATTATTTTTGTCTTTTAAGCAGAGAGATGAAAAAGTAAGTGGAGTTGGAATTCTAATGCTATCTTGGACATCAGAGAGTACTTTGGCATCTTGTCAGGTAAGCACACATGATAAACATACCTGGAGGTCTAATGGGACCCAGATTGTGATCTCATAATACTTTCGTTGGTAAGAACACACACATCTTTTCAATTGAAGTGTCTTAAGTGCCTCACAAATTCATCTGACACTTACTGCTGTAGCACCCACTGAGTGCTATCCAATGGTGTCTAAAAGTAGAGATTCTTTGTCCTACCACTAACAAATACTTCTTTTTAAGTTTTATCATTGGACACAGGTCAAAATTATATGTACCAAATTTGGCCTTTAGAAATAATGTAGTAGGAGCATAGAAATATGATACATCTTCAAATGCTTGAATTTTTTTAAAAGATTTATTTTATTTTGTGTGTGAGTACACTGTTAGTGTCTTCAAACACACCAGAAGAGTTCATCAGATCCCATTACAGATGGCTGTGAGCCACCATATGGTTGCTGGGAATTGAACTCAGGACCTCTGGAAGAGCAGTCGGTGTTCTTAACCACTGAGCCGTTTCTCCAGCCCCCCCCCCCCTTTTTTAAGCCTACAGGCACCTGGTATTCCCAGGCAGTCTCCCACCCAAGTACTAACCAGGCCCAACCCTGCTTAGCTTCCGAGATCAGATGAGATCGGACATGTTCAGGGTGGTATGGCCGTAGACAAATGCTTGGGCATCTGTTTACCACTGTAATTTTTTTATTAGATATTTTCTTTTCTTTTCTTTTTTCTTTTTTGTTTGTTTTTTGTTTTTTGAGACAGGGTTTCTCCGTGTAGTCCTAGCTGTCCTGGAACTCATTCTGTAGATCAGGCTGGTCTTGAACTCAGTCCACCTGCCTCTGCCTTCCAAGTGCTGGAATTGAAGGTGTGTGCCACCACCACCCGGCTAGATATTTTCTTTATTTACATGTCATATGATATATTTGCCCACTCAATCAGAATTCTCTTAATCCCCATACATGCATGACTTTATTTAATCTGTGAAATACCTGCAGCAAGTCTAGGAATGCTGTACATGCCCATGAATCAAGATGTCACACAGCTGCACAAACAGACCATCCTACACTTTGGGCCACAAGTTTAAACTCTGGAATTTTCTGTCAGTGCTTAATGGACAGATGGAAGTCTTCAGTAGCATTTCCCTTTGGGAATTTAGAAGGAATGGCTGCTTCATTTTTTTTTAAGTTTAAAAATTGATAGTTTTGAATTCTGAGAATTAATTTTATGGTAAATAAAGATTCTCTGTACAAAAAAAGAAAGAACATGCTATACAGACTTGACTACAGGAAATGTGACAGAGGCATTGCTCAATTGCAGTTATTCTTCCTAGATAATACTAGCTTGTATCAAAAAAACTTATCAAAAAAACTAACCAGAACACAGGGATTTTGGGTTGTGTCACATTACTTCCATTTGTACTGGTAGAAAAGATAGCTAATGTATTTATTATTATTGAAATATATGTCATAAAGTATAAACAGCAGGGCAGAATTGTCATTAGTTTATTGATATTGAATACTTGGGAATTAACACAATGTACAGAATGTATTTTAGTAGCTAGCTTTTATAGTGTAACTTTCCTAAGTTTAGTAAGCATTACCTTGATTTTAATACTCCTGTGGAAAGATATTTTAGTGATTCTGAGATAAATGTTTTAATCTGGGATAGGCTCAAAGTGGTTTCTAGATTTTATTTTATTTGTTGTGTTTGAGTGTGTGTGTGTATGTGTGTGTGTGTGTGTGTGTGTGTGTGTGTGTGTGTGTTCTACATTTATGTATGCCCAGGATGTGCATGTCTGGTGCCTGCAGAAGTCAGAAGAGATGATCGGATGCCTTGGAACAGGAGTTGTGAATGGATGTGAGCCACCATGTGGATACTGAATTCAGGTCATTTTCAAGAGAAGCAAGTTATCTTGACCAGTAAACCATTTTTCTCGCCCCCGAGATTATCTCAAATCATAATGAAGTATCATCTAAATCTCTGTTCAATAAGTCACAGCTTCAGATCCACTTCAGATTCTCTGTCAAGCTAGGGGTAGAACCTCCACTAATATACAATTTTGATTTTGAGACTTCAGTGTTGTTTGAGTTTTTTCAAAGGGCTTATATTTGCTATCTACAGAATGTCTTTCTCCTTCTTTCATATGCTTGACAATGTGAGAAGGAACTAAGCTGAAAGACATGTGACCCATCCTATAGGATTCCACAGTGCTTGGGTGCTGTTTCCTGCCTTTCAGCTTCCTTATTTCAAATTGATTTTCAGTAGTCCTGGTTAGCTTGGCTTTCTTTTTTCTGCTTTTGATGGATAGCATGTACATAAAATTCATCAATCTGAAACAGTCACATGCATACACATGTCATACATAGTGATAGAGGGCAATTCCAGTTCTTCAAAGATCCTGTATGGTCTCTTTCATATCAACACCCCCAATCACATTCCTTTTGACTTGTATTACTGTCTGATTGCTTTTATTTAACCCCAACTTTATACTGCAATCATACATATATCTGATTCATTTTACTGGGCAGTGAATGAACATGAAGAATGCTAATGTCTGTAATAATAACTCACTTTAAAATTTGATGATCCTGTACTTTGTTTAATTTGTTCATGAATGGCTAGTTTTTGGATCTTATCTAGTTTATGGGTATAGAGGACAATTACATACAGTTAGTATTATGAATATCTTTTTTTTAACATGTAAACTCAATCTCTTGGGAATATGAGTGAAGTTGGTATGTAGCAGGACAGTTAAATATATACAGCATCAACAGAGCTGTCAAATATCCTTCCCAGGCAGGTGCCCTTTCTCACTCCCACCAGCAACACCCAAGAGCCCCATTTGCCATCAGCAGCATTTCAGACTTTTCATTTCAGTCTGTCAGGAGGTAATTCTGACCTGACAAATTTGATGTATGTCGGGATGATTACTAACAATGATGTAACCCTTTTATGAAAAGGACAAACCTAATTTGCCTCGGCTGCTTCATTTGCATGGCATTAGTTTGGACTGTTTACACAAATTTGTTTAAAAACTTTAAAACATTTTACTGGCATTCTTGCTAGAAATCTTTCAAATGTGTGCTAGTTTTAGGTAGGTTGCTTAAGACATGCATATTTGATTCAAATGGGTAGCCTTTTCTTTTCCAATTCGTAACAATTATCTTGATTAAAAGAAGACATTTCTACAGTGAATAAAAGAGTTTTTTTTTCTTTTTTTCTGAGATAAGAGAGGAGGTTTGGAAGTGATGCATGCTTTAAATGCTTTAACTGTAGGTTTAAATGATCAAAGTCCATCAACTCCTTAAAACATTAGGTTTATATATTGTTCCGTAATAGAAAAGAAACTTGGTAAATGCAGTGGCTGTTGCTCTTTTATTTAGCATTGTTACTCTTTATTTAAAAGACAAAGTTGTATCCAAGGAAATGTCCTCGAGTGATTTTTGTTTTGATCTAGGCTGGGGAGGAAGAGGAGGGAGGATACAGCTCTCAGATTGGAAAGTTCAGAGCAGTTAGAGACTGTTGTGGTCAAGCATTCCACGGATGCTGTAGAAGTGGGATCAAATGAAACCTTCGTTATTTTTGAATTCTATGAGAGAGGAGGCTTGGACTCTACAGGAATGGAATCTGAAGAATTATGGTAAAGGGGAAGTGAGAGAATATTAAGTGACTCTTCTTGATCCCTGTGTGAGAAGCTGAGCAAGAAGCCTCAGTTTCCCCAGCTGGGCTGCTTCCCAGCTCCTGAATGTGCTTAATGCGTACTTCTGACCTAAGGTGGATCTTCTGTTAAAGTGATGTTTACTGCCTCATTTATCAGCTGCTTGCTGCATTCTCATTAATTTTCTGTTAAGTAAAATATGACTCAAGGTCCATGCTATCTAGTGCATGAATCAAAGGGAAAAATAACCCCAAAATGAAATATCTTGCTGACAGCTCAAGGATGGAGCAAAACTGTGGGAAATACAGACACATAGGGAAACAGCTGGTGAGCGCTACTCTATTTTAACAGTGTTCTCTTAGAACAATAGTTCTAAGAGAAAACTATAGTTTTCCTATAACATCTGAGAAATAATGCTTATGCAATTTTCCCCCATAAAATATAATTATGATAATTGATGGACAGTGACTTTTTAAACACTATTTTAATTTTTTACTATTATATAATATGTGTGTTTGTGTGTGTATGTATGTGTATTTAATTATTTTTTTATGTATTCACTTTACATCCCACTCACTGCCCCCTCCGAGTCACCCCTACCACAATTCTTGTCCCCATTCCTTCTCCATGCAAACCAAAACAACTCTGAGGTTCCAACTTATACCCATCAGAATGGCTAAGATCAAAAGCTCAAGAGATAGCACATGCTGGAAAGGATGTAGAGCCAGGGGAACATGTGTCATTGCTGATGGGAGTGTAAGCTTGGACAACCACTTTGGAAAACAATTTGGTGTTTTCTGAGAAAACTGGCAATAGTTCTAACTCAATACCCAGCTCTACCACTTCTGGGCATATATTCAAAAGATAATCTACCCTCCCACAAAGACACTTGCTCAGCTCTCTTCGAAGAAGCTTTATTCATAAGAGCCAGAAACTGGAACCTAGATTCCCCTCAAAAAAGGATGGATAAAGAAATTAAGGTAAATCTATACAATGGAATACTATGCAGCTATTTAAACCCAAGACATCATGAATTTTTCAGGCAAATGGATGAAACTTGAGAATATCATCCTGAATGAGGTAACCCAGTCCGAAAAGGGCATGCATGGCATCTACTCACTTTTAAGTGGCTATTAGCCATAAGATACCCATGTTATAGTCCACAGACTCAAAGAAGCTAAACAAGAAGGAAGGCACAATCAAGGATGCTTTAATCTCATTTAGAAGGGGGAATAAACAGAAGAGGCAGGTGGAGGAAGGGAACTGGGTGAGAGAGGGGATGAAGAGAGGAATGGGAAGGATCAGGATCAGGTGTGGGGTGGGGATCAGGAGAGAAGGCCAGATGGCTATGAGAATGAATGGAAATCTTCAACTGACAGGGGTAGGGAGGTAGAAAACATCTCTAGAATGAGACAGAAACCTGGAAAATGGGAGGCACCCAAGAATCAATGGCTCTGACCTTAGCTGTGACTCATGGCATTGAGGATATGGAATTTGAAGAGGCCACCTCCTGTAGCCAGGCGGGAACTCTAGTGGAGCAATAGGGACACTAACTCTCCCATAAATCTTTTTATTCAAAATTTATACTGTCTACAAGAAATGTAGGGACAGGGATGTGGAGCAGAGCCTGAGGAAATGGCAAACCAATAACTAGCCCAACTTGAGACACATCCCACAAGCACCAATCCCAGACACTATTAATAATAGTATTTTATGCTTCCAGACAGGAGTCTAGCATGACTGTACTCTGAGAGGCTCCATCCAACAGCTGACTCAGACAGATGGCAGACACCCACAACCAAACAGTGGATGGAGCTTGGGGACTCTTATAGAAGATCAGGAGGAAAGATTGTGGGCCCTGAAGGGTTCTGTGAACTCCACAGGAAGACCAACAAAATCATCTACCCTTGGGACTCTCAGTGACTGAACCACCAACCAAAGAACATACATGGGCTGGACCTAGGCCTCCCTGAGCATCTGTAGCACATGTGCAACTTGGTCTTCATGTGGGTCCCAAACAACTGGAGCAGGACCTATCCCTAAAGCTGTAGCCTGTCTGCAATATGTTCTTGCTGGGTTGCCTTGTCTGGCCTCAGTGGGAGAGGAAGCACCTAGCATCACAGATTTAATATGCCCCAGTAGAGGGATATCTTGGAGGGGGGGCACCTGCTAAGACAGTGTCTTAACTTCAAAAAATCAGAAATCGTATATTTGGGGGATTGATAGTGGAGAAAACATCGAGCTTTTCCAATGCACTTATGAACCAAAGTATTAATATTTTCCTGTAGTATAACTTAATTATGAGTTAAAATACTATGCAGTTGTAATTACACATTGAGTAGAGTTAGGTGTTTGTTAAAATTAGGTTTAGCTTTCTTTACATAATTAATACACTTTAAATGTCTCTAGAATTTCCAATACTCAAGATTTCTATTATATTTGAAAAGCAGAAGTTAATCTTAATACTGTACATACACAGTGAATCAAGTAACTCTGGTTCATCAGTAGGTGATATCAGTAGGTTTCATACCTGACAGCATTCTCCTTGTTCAATTTGTATAGTTGCTTTGATAGCATAAGCAGATGTGAAAGTGTAGTTTGAAATGATCAGTATTAAGGATCTGAAAGAATATTTTTCTCCACCCAAGCAATAGATCAAATAAGAAAATCAAATTGGTTACCAGAACTTTCTGTGTGTTCAGTTGTCTTATGGGATTTCATTACACTAAAAATTCTGTATATCTAATAATGATATGATGTATATCCCATATATGTAATGATGACAGGATATATACTTTGTATATTCTAAGTTATATCTATATCATCTTTTTATATGTATGTTTTGTCATTCTATGTATTAAAATAGCTATGTAATCCATTTTTTGATCCATTTCTATTTGTCTGACTGTAATTCTGTCTTCTACTTGTATATTTTGAGAACTCAAATCTCTTCCAAAGCTAGTTTTTATGCTTGGAATGAAATATCATTTTGTAGTTATATCTCATACTCAATTCTAAGTATTATTTTTAAGTTGGAGAAATATTACTACTTGAACAGTAACATCATTAATTATTGAAAAGCTAAAATGAATTTTGATCGAACTGAATGACTGAATAATTTTGACCATATTGACATTATTCTCAAGTCTCTCTATATTCAAAGTTAAAATTTTAGGAGACAAAGTAAAATAACAACAAAAGCCAGGACCTGAGCTACAGCATTTACAACAAAGTGCAGAATATCCATTCAGTGAGGTCTGACCATGTGCCAAGCATTATCAACATTAGCTGAGATGCTATCATAAAATGGAGTGTCCAGAAAGCTCAACTGTTGGGTTTCATTGATTACAGATCACATGAAATGTTCAATTCCTTAGGACACATTAGACAGTGAATAATTACTGCCACATGGCATCAAAACATTTGAAAACAAAACAAACAAAACCCAGGATAAAACAATTTAGCTACTTATGTAAACAAATCCAAATTCTTCCCATATTTAATGGTAACTGGCAATATTTGCTAGAAGTTTGCTTCTCCTGCTTCAGTTATTTGTATTGTTGATGTATCTCCACTACTTTGCATCAGAAGCACAGCACATATTCTATAACTGTGAAGGACACAGCAGAGTAGAACCAGAGATATTTACCTACATATCATTGCTGACCAATGAATTCACTAATTCTATAGCAGCATGCTCTAGAGAGTGTGTGGAGACATCATACTGTCCATTTTGAGAAAAATAAGTTATTCTAAGCTTTTTTTTTAGAGATAAAAATACCTGCCTAGATTGTGTGGTATCATTCTGTCATTTTTAATAAATGAATGTGTTAGCTGCTGTGTGAAATCTGTAAACATTTATGGGTGCCATGTGGTGTTACCATGAATGCATATGTAAAGTAGCCTCTAAAGTAGGTTAAACATGCCCATGTTCTCAAACATATATCATTTCTGTGATGGCTACTCTTGATTGTCAACTAGATTATATCCAGAATGGACTATAATCCAGAAATATGGGACACACCTATGAGAGATTTTCTGCTTAGTTTGAAGTTGATGAATCCATATCTAGTCTGGATCTTTCAGGAAGGAAAACCCACCCTAATCCAGATCTTGAGACAGGAAGACACAGGCGTTTAATTCAGATCTTGAAGCAGGAAGACATTTCTTTAATATGGGACATATCTTCTTCTGGAACTCTATATGATGACATAGAAGAAGGAAGCTTTTGCTCTTTGCCTCCCTGTTCTCACCTTGATAGCACATCCTCTCCATTGTCATTTAAGCCTACTTCTTCCAGAATCCAGCATATATGGAAGGTCAGCTGAGACATCCAGTCTTGTGGGACTGAACAGCTGTTTGATTCTTGGACTTTCCACTCACAGCTATTCATTGGATTAGTTGGACTGCAGCCTGTAAGTCATTTTAATAAATTCTATCTATCTATCTATCTGTCTGTCTGTCTGTCTGTCTGTCTGTCTGTCTGTCTGTCTGTCTATCGATCTATCTGATCTAGATATAGCTCAGATTATATGAAATATATCATATATCTATATATATATATCATATATTCTGAGATATAGCTCAGAACATATTTATGTTGTATATTTATGTATATCCTATATATCGCATATATTTTAGATATAGCTCATAAAATATAAAATACGTATTTTATATTACGTATGTATGTATGTATGTATGTATGTATGTATGTATGTATGTATCTTTCTATCTATCTCTCTACCTCTATCTCTCTATTTCTATCTCTAAGTACATCATCTGTAGAGTTATGCCATAAGTTCTGTGACTCTAGAGAACCCTGTTGTTTAGTCTACCAGCTGAGGACACAGTCAAAGCTAGGCCTTTGTCACTTCTATCAACACCAGGAATCATATAGTCCTGATTTGTCTCACAGCAATGAAGCCAATGACTACAATAATTGCTATGCTAGTACCTGAGCCTCAGCCTATTTCTCTGACAATGAATCCATTAGCAGGAGTGGGAACAATGGTGGCTGTACCTTTATCTACTACTGCAAAGGTCACCGATACCCCCACCTCCACACTGACAGGGTCCACTACTAATCACCACTAATCACTCTCATTCTTGCAGAACTCACTGCTGCTCAGATAGAAGGAAATCTAAAAACTCTTTTACTTCTGTGGTAATGCAAGAAGAGCTTTTCAAAACCCGAAAACCATTTTATTGATTCTTTGTAAATTATACACCAGGTGCTCCAATCCTACTCATTTCCGTGGCCCACCATATCTGCCCTCCACCCTTGAAATGCTCACTTCCCCCCCCCCCCAAGAAAACAAAAAAATAAAAACAGACAACAAACCAACAAATCAATTCATCTTGCCCTGTAAGCTGTGATGTGTCACAGTAAGTCACACAATATACCTTTTTGCTCAAATAGCTTCACTTGCAAATGTTTATGGTAAGAATCATTAGTCTGGTTCAAGGCTTCTGGCTTTTACTTTACTATCATTACTGGATCCCATCTGGGATTTCTCTTGAATATTCTGTTGTTGCCTTGTGTCATGGAGACCCTACAGCTTTTGTTCTGCAGGACTAGCCCCTTCACATGTTCATAGATGTTGGGCTTGGCCAACTCAAAGCCTTGGATCTGGGCTTGCATGGTAGCTGAGTTGTTCAGCCCACCAACTGTCCTGTGTTCATGCCACTAGGGTCAGATCTCCCTCACCGCAGCACCAGGGCCAGCTTTCCAGCACTGCTCCAGGGAGGGGCAGGACCCAATTTCGTGCTCTTGGGCCCTCAAACTGGCTTTCCCTTATGCAGAACACCAGAGCCAGCTCTACTGTGCTACCCAGTAAAGGTGAGAAATAGTTCTCCTGAGGGCTCTAGCTGGCAAGGGGCAGGGCCAGCTTTCCTGCTCTCATTTTCTCTGGGCCAGCTCTCCCATGCTTCCCAGCTGCCCAGGCAAGGGGCAGGACTCACTCTTCTGACTGGCCTTCCTTGTATCTATGCCACTTCAGGGTTGATGTGGGGCAGGGTCAGCTCTGTGCAGCCCTATATAATCTCAACATGGCACCAGGTGACATCCCAGACCAGGAATGTCCACATGGCCTTTGGTGGTAAAATGGGCCAAGGACATTGATGCAGACCCCTGGTGCTGCAGGACCATGGATACAGACATAGCTCTTGGTGGCAATATGGGTTGGTACATCACCATGACCACAGTTGGGAGTGCAGGCTACTCATATCAGGCTGTTCCTCACCACTCTCCTTTCTTCATAGTTTACAACCCTTTTTGCTTCTCTCTCTACCTGTCGCCCCACTACATACTTGCTCAAAGTAGTGGCTCCTACCTGCCCGCAGCGGTCTTCTGCCCATCACCTCATGGCAGTGGGTTTGTCTCTTGCTACACATTAAAAGAACAAAACTATAACAAAAGAAAGCTCTGATCACTGAAAATGCAATCAGCAGCTGCTGTTGCCTCCCCACTGTTTCAGCTCACTGGCTCAGAACAGCATCCAGACGCTACCCACTCCTGCAGCCAATTTGTGCTACTGCATCAGCTGAACTTTAAGTCCCGATGGAAGTCATACTACTAAGAGTACAAGTAGTGCTGAATCAACCCTGAAACCGTTTGTATTGCAGCTACTACAGCTGCTTCAACTAATGCTTCATCTACCAGAATAACCAGGACTATTACCAGAAACAACCAACTCTAATAACTAAATCTACAGGCTCATTGGATATCGTGAATGTACTGCCAAAGTAGCTGTTACCTTCAAGTCAACTACCTTCTACTTAACAAACAAAACAAAACAAACAAAACAAAACAAAACAAAAAACAGAACAAATAATCCCCCCAACACTTTTTCTTAAACTAAAAACATAATAGTTTCTTGTGGGATGATAACTGCCTCAGCCACAAGGAATTAAAGAGAACCCACAGATATCAAGTTCCATAAAACTGACAACCATAGTGCCGATGACAAGTCCTTTACCTGAACCTCTATGAACTCAGGCTTGAACAAAGAGCTTCAGGTGGACTAAAAGTTGTTATCTGGTTAATATATGATCACAGTACCAAGCACAATAGTAACTCCTGTAAATAAACCAATGAACAAAACATCCACACTACTTTAATGAATTCTTGTCATAATGGTTGGCAAGTGGAACATCTCAAGTGTCTTCTGCTGCTCTGGATGCTCTGGTTGAAGCCACTGTAGACATCCTTCCCTCACCCCCTGATGCTCTTTGTCTTCTGAGCTTCTCCTGCCCTCCTCCCTGCCTCTGTGCCTCACTCAGATTTCTGGTATATTAAAGCCACTCAAGGCTTGGCTAGGGTCTAGGGTTAGTGGAGTGGAGCGGTCTGATAATATTAGCCCATTACCAGTGTTCTAGTGTCACACTGGCACTCAAATCTGTCACTTTTATGCATATTAGATCTTATTTATATTTTGGCTGCTTTTTTTGGTCCAGGATTTGATAATATCTGATATTGCTAAGACTTTAGTTCATTGAGTTTTCCTATCACAATAATTTGACTTTAACAATGATTCTCCAAGCAATTGGCTGAAAACTCACAGGCAAATTCTTAATATTTTTTACTATTCCTAATCAGTATCATTTTTGTTTTGAGGGAATTAAATGTTCCATCAGTGGGAAGGGAGAGTTTTGCTGTCAAGAGCATGTGGATTTTTTCATAGGTGCACTGATTTCGTGCAAAACATTTTATATAAACAGAATATTTTAAACACCACACTTTAGTACCTTAATATATACAATTTTATTTTCATTTTTTTTCTCCTTATACTTTTGCTGTTTAGTGTCATAGGTACTAGATTTGTTTGTTGGTTATTATGTAAATTTATAGTCATTCAGTTGAGCATTAAACTTGTAACAAGGGCCTGATTCCCAAGACATTGAAAGATACACAGAAGGATCACAAATGCAGCGGACCAATAATAAACAATTTCCGATTCACTTAGAATTCTTGACTATAAAAATGTGTAAATGGATTTTACCATTTCTTTCCTTCCTGGGCTCTTTCTAGTTTCACTTCATCAGAAACAAAGAGAGAAAGCCGGGAATAATACATATATATAAACACCTTCAGAGTTGATTCCAGTGGAGAGCTAGTTTTAAGTCATAAAACCAATCAATAAACCAAGGATATTATGAGGCAGTATATTTTACTAGTGAACTTGGTGAAACTAATACAAAGTATGAAATATTTTTAAATCATTAAAAGTAAAATCTAATTTTAAGATGAGAATTAAAAACATGAAATAAAATATTATCAAAGTTAATTAAATCAGTGAAAAAAGAATTTCTTTTAGATATGTTGTATGATTTGACTTAGAAAATGGAAAAAATCTGGTAAAATTTTAATGAATATATTTAATAGAACAATACTAATCCTAATGATAAGAATAATAAAAATAAATGTTAGTGGTTCTTCAGTTGTGGTTCATGAGAGTAGGTCATACTAACCATGACATAATTTTATTAATATATAAATAAATATTGAGGTTGTAATGTAAAGCCTTGAAGAGAATTACATTGAGCTAAAGGCTTAAAATTATATACTTCACTAGACATGCTTTTTCATACTTCAGTGCTAAAAGTAAGACTATATTGTACTTCAATGTTAAATAAAATCATAGGTTTTGGTTATATGAGAAATTGGCTTTCTGTTGAGGTGCCTACAGAAACATTTAATGGAGAATATAACCATGAATTAAGAAGAGTGATTCTATCTAACAGGAAAGGCAAGAAGGGTTGGTGGAAAGCGTGTTCAAGAATAGGTTGTTCTAACAATTACTAACTAGTACCCTCAGAGCTCCCAGGGACCCAACCACCAATCAAAGACTATACATAGTGGGACTGAATGTTCTAGCAGCATGTGTATAGTAGAAGATCGCAAATTCGTTCATCTATAGGAGTAAAGGACCTCGGCCTTGGGAAGGTTTTGTGCCCCAGTGTAGGGGAATGCCAGGGCCAATAAGTGGGAGAGGGTGGGGTGGCAGGCATGGGGAGGGGGGAGGTAAAAGGGGTTTGTTCTTGTTGTTTTTGTTTGTTTGTTTGTTTTTTGGAGGGGAACCTGGGAAAGGAGAAATTTACATGTAAATAAAGAAAATATCTATTAAAAAAAAAGAATAGGTTGTTCTAATTATATATAAGGAATGTTCTCTCTGAACTGGGTGGTGGGAATTTGACTATTTCCCTGATTTCTTCAGAAGTAATAGATCAGTATTTTAAGAAGTGAAATGCTTCTTAATACGCATTCTAGTTGTGAGGCTTGGGCATGCTATGTGATATAGAGAATTGACTAAAGTGGATTCAGAGGAAGGCAAGGGTTGGAAATTCTACATAGTCATAGGTCATGGAAATCATCTAAGATTTTTACCCTAAGGGTAATGAGGCAAGATTTAGGACTTCGGTCAGGACGTGGATTTAAGTAGGTTTATATTTTAAAAAGATCTTTTTTTGGTTACCTTATAAAAATTAATCTGGGGCAAATATGGAAGACAGAAGGCATCATATGGTTTCCTTGACAGAGAATTGTACAATCAATACTCCCATTTCAGCATGTGACAGAATCAGGACTATAAAGAACAGTCAACTATGCAATCAATCATTACAACTGGAATTAAGTTGCCACCTGGTTAGATATTCTACAAGTAATTTTCACATTCTCTAAAGAATACTTTTTTTTTCTTTTCTCAATTCATAGAAATGGGACCTGGTGGTAAAGGCCTACATTCTCAGCTATTTGGGAGGCTGAGGCAGAAGAATCTCAAGTTAAGGGTAGTCTGTGTGAGTGCAGACCAATCTGGGCAACTTTGAGACGCTGTCTCTAAGTGAGAAGTAGGTAAAAGGGCTGTGGATATACTTATCCTGTTAGAAGCCTACCCTAGAGTGGATCAGACCCTGTGTTAAACGCTTAATCCTACAACCAACCAATCAATCAATCAATCAATCATCACTCAATCAATCAATTAGTCTGCCATTTGTCCTTTTTTCACATTTTCATGTGTCTTCCCTTGCCCAAGTAACCTAATTACATTAGCCTCTCATTCTGTTATTCTCCAACTCTACTTCCAGACCACTCTTCTGTCTCCCCTCTATAGCCCTAGCCTTATACCAAGTCATGACAGTCTCAGTGGTCCTCATCTACAGCTTCCCTAAGTCCTCTTTTCCTATCTATGTGCACTGAGGCCCTTTAAGTTCTTAATTTGACCTTTCCCTTACAAACCATGGCCAAGTTCATCCCCCACCCCACCCTAAACATCATATTCTTTGTTTTCCTAATACTTTGATCATGACCATGATAGGTTTATTCACATTTTATCTTACTATACTACCTCGATGTCCCCTCTCCATTATTTCCTTCAAGCTGAATTCACTGTAACTTTCTCCAGTTCTGCCCCAATTTCCCACATATAAAAACCTTTTCCCAGTATGGGTTCTAGGAGCTGCTCCAGTCTCCTCAGGCTGTTGTTACACTATCTTCCTCTTCAAGTATGGTCAACCTTGAGCTCTGAGACTGCTGGATCTGACTGTACAATGAGCTCTGAAAAGGGCTGTAACCTCTTCCTCCTGAGACTTTGTGTCCTGCTCTAATCCTGGGTTAAAATTATCCAAAAACTGATGGTAATCCACTTATAGTTTTAGACCTTATAAGCACCCATTCCTCCCTAAAAACAGATTTTCTTCAATTGGCATTCTGAGTTCACATTCTAAGATCCACTCTATTTGTTGCAAATTATCCTTTTTATTTATTCTTCTCTAATATATTACATCCTAACTTCAGTTTACTCTCCCTCCCTTCCCCCCAGTCTCTTCTCTCCAATCTACTCTTTCCTCAGGATTCACTCCTCTTCCCCTCCCCTTAGAAAAGAGCAGAAATTTTAGGGACATTAACCAAACAAAGCATAACAAGCTACAATAAGACCAAGCACATATTTTCACATCAAGTGTGGGGGAGGCTACCCAGTAGAAAGAAAAGGGTCCCAAAGGCAGGCAAAAGAGTCAACCAGCAGTGCCCACTCCCACTATTAGGAATCTCACAAGAACACCAAGCTATACAACCAGAACACAATGCTGCAGTTAATTTTAGGGAGTCCCAAAACTCTGTCTCCTTTTATGCCTATGACTGTCAACTATCACTCTTTTGTGGGGTGAACCTTAGTTTCTAGATCGAAGGATCCAAGACCTTAGAATGTTCTATCTGTGCAGATGGTTGTCATCCCCTAAAGCTCTGTGAATTGGAACAATTACCTGATATTGTCCTCTCAGGGTCAATATGAATGATGAACCCTTTCTCCAACCTGGGAGTTGCTGGGTCCTAGTAGTTGACTACTGACACACTTTGGTCAGCTCTAATATATGATGACAACACCAACCTGACTTGACCTTTAGTAAATATGCAGAGTTCATCAATGGACTTTAAAAATAATTCCTTTTATCTGGAAATCCTGTCTGGAACAAAGAGCACAAACATCTCCAAAGGTTTAGCGTGTTCTTTATAAGTGAGGCCAAACTCTGAGCTGTCCTTAACCTTTCCCCCAATTCTTAGCCATGTGATACACAATGGGAAATTAATAAATGCTTATCAAATAGAAATGTATGAAAAAGCTAAGCATTACACACTGGACATTACTTAGGCCTTTTAAAAGGTCACGAAAAAGATTCATGTCTCACCAGAAAAGTGGGGATAATAATACTTAATTATTATGGATATTTTAAGGATTAGATATAAGCAGTGTCCTACACACCCATTGGAATAGACCTAGAGTGTCTATAATGTGAATAATATTTTAATCAAATATTATGTCAGAGACACAATTATAATCATTGAAACCAAGCTATTGTTTTAGTTTTCAACAGGCTTCATTCTTAGATCATGTTTTAGATCCACAGGCAGAGCGGAAGGGGCACAGAAGAAAATGTTTTGATGCACATAGAAATGTTTTTGACTGAGAGTATATTTCTAAACATTGATTGAACCTGAACTCTGTTCTTTTCGCATCTCCTCTTTACTTAAGGCAGGACCTTCTTATGTAAGCATAAGACAGTCTACACACTATGTACCCCGGTTTGACTTGAAATGATGACAATTATTCTGTCTCAGGTTCCCAAGGGCTGGGATTGTAGGCATATACTTCAGTCATGTTCTAAAAACATTCACCATAAATGTTCATTTAATATTTGAAGTCTCTGATGAAGTATCTCTTCAAAGCTAAAACAATAAAAGGGACACACACATACACAACAAAATAATTTTCATCTTCTATCCAGGGTCCACAGCCCACATTATGATATGAACTATAACAGTTTTTGTTTTGGTAGCAGGAGGGAAAGGGACATTGTGGATTCATAAGGAAAGAACTTTCTTACATAGTAGACTACCTTAAGGTGGAATATTATCCCCAAGAGAAGTCACAGATTTGCCGACTTGGTCAGTGTGGTTAAAACACAGATGAATTACACAAATACACCTTGTTGTTTTGAATTTGACACATATTTACCATAGGATTTTTTTTCTGAAATTCACCAGACACATATACAAACCTATCTCCTCTTTTCTTATTAATTTAGTAATTTACTTTACATCCTGACTGCAGCTTCCCCTTGCTCCTCTCCTCCCAGCCCCTCCTTCTCCTCTCCCATCCCCTCTCCTCATATCCACCTCTCATTCTACTCAGAGAAGGGAGGCTTCCCATAGATAGCAACCCACTTTGGTACTTCAAGTTGCAGCGGGAATACGTGCATCTTCTTCTATTGAGTCTAGAGAAGGGAGCCCCAGTTAGGGGAACCAAGTCCAAAGGCAGGCAACAGTCAGAGACAACCACAACCTTGTTCCAGTTGTTAGGGGTCTTGCATGAAGACCAAGCTGCACATTTGTTATATAGTGTACATTTGTTACAGCGCTTGGGTCTGTCCTATGTATGTTCTTTGGTTGGTAATTCAGGCCCTGTGATCCCCTAGGGATCCAGGTTAGTTCATTTTGTAGATTTCTTTTCTTGTGGTGTCCTGACTCCTCTGACTCCTCTAATCCTTCCTCCCCTCTGTCCACGTATTACCCAAACTCTGCCCAACGTTTGGCTATGGGTCTCTGTATCTGTTTTAGTCAGTTGCTGGGTGAAGCCTCTCAGAAGACAGTTATGCTAGGCTTCTGTCTGTGAGCATAGAGGAATATCATCAATAGTGTCTGGGATATGCTCTCTCTCATGGCTTGGGTCTCAAGTTCGGTTAGCCATTGTTTGGCCATTCCCTCAATTTCTGCTCCATCTTTTCCCCTGCACATTTCATAGGCAGGGCAAACTATGGCTCAATGGTTTTGTGGGTCGGTTGGCATCCTCATCCCTTCACTGGAATCCTTGCCTAGTGACAGGAGGTGGCCACTTCAGTCTGCATATCCCCAGCTCTAGGAGTCTCAGCTAGGTTCATCTTCATGGGTTCCTGGGAGTTTCCTTTGTCTTAGGTTTCTAGTATGTCCCCAAGATGCTCCCCCTCCAACAAATCCCAGTACTCTCTCCCTCCATCCTTCCCTCACACGATCCCTCCTCTTCCCTTTGCTACTTCCTCTCCCCAACCCTCCAGGTCCTTCCCTCTGTCAAACCTTACCGTTAAACAAGCAAAACAGACATTTTCTATGATTAAAAAAAAATCTTACACTTAAAAAGCCTTGAAAATTAAGTCAAAAGCCAAAAACGCAGTAAAGACTAGAGTGTACTCAGGATCATCTTCTTCAGTCAGTCATAGCTTGCCATCCAGGATCCAGTCAGTGGTAGGCTGTGTTAGATGCTTCATAGGCAACAGGGAATAACTGAAGTGGTAAGGATGGTCTGCTAACATAATCATCCTGAAATTTGTAAATGTAAAATTTTTTTTACATTTGGGATTTGGAAAATCAGCTATATGCATAAAAGTGTGATTTTTGTCCCAAGTTTCTGATTTGAGTGTGACTGATTATTACACTGTCATATTTCTTGGCTATCTTCTGATTGCTCTTGAATTATTGAGTCTCTTCTATATATGCCAGCATAGATTTGTTTGGTGCTTAGTTTAATTCTAATAGCTATGTCTATGTGAATGTCTATGTCATTGAGTTTCATGCCAGTCTTGTTTGCATGCTGTGAAATCCTGTCCTAAAACTTTACTGTATTGTTAACAAAGCTACTGAAGACGAAGTAATAGCATCCCTTTCTTCACAATGTTACCTGTGTCGTGGGGTTGAAGCTGTCATAAACCCAATAAATAATCAGGGCACTTAGACAGAAAATTTCTGAGTAACATCGTTAGAAATACAGTTTTAGCTTTGCCTTTGAGACAACAATATACCTTACCCTTCTGCTAAGTGACTAGGAAGTAGGGCCCCCTGCATTTTCGTCCCACCAACAAAGAATGGCCAACTAGCAAAGAATTCGTCCTATCATACGTGACAGGACATTCTGATTTCCTTTGGGATGGAAATTATTCTTGGAAAAATGATCTTTCGTAGAAACCTCTGATGAAGCAATGAGAGTCATCTCTGCTCACATGGCAGCCCAAGTATGCTGCTTCCTGTTGATCTTTCAGTGGAAGCACAGAAAGAGTGACTGACATTCCTACTGAGCAAATAACCTTTGTGATATAAAAAAAATCATATTTTCCCTCCAGGAAATTTAACTATGATCTGTTGTTTTATGTTTCGGTTACTCTTAAAAACAAACAAACAAACGAACAAAACATCAACAATAACGAAACTATAACATTGTTTAGGGGCTGGAAAGATGGCTCAGAAAGTGAAATGCTTATGTTGCAGGTATGAGACCTGAAGTGAGAAGCCCATCACTCCTATAAAAATACTGGCACACTGGTGTTTGCCTGTGGCCACTCTGCTGCGGAGGAGAAGCAGGGGGGATTTTTAAGGATTACTAGCCAGCTAGCTGGTTTTGCTGCATTGTTGGGCACAGAGTTCAGCAAAAAGCCCTAATTTAAAAAAAAAAAAAAGAACCATTAAAGGTGGTAGGGATTAAACATGACACCTGACATAGAACTCTGGCTTCCATATCTACATGTGTGCATGGAGACCCACATCTACACCTATGTACATATGAGTACATGCAGGTATGCATACACACGATGTTTACATTTCCTAAACTTTCTGAGTCTTAAAATCTTGGTCAATTAGAGATTGTGAGAATTCTATTCTTTATGCTGCAATTTAATTATAAGAGTAATATGAAAAGGGATGGAGCCCTTCCCCCACGCCTTCCAGTTCAATAATGGATGTCTGAGCAGAATAAAATTATCATACCATGATGGAGAAAATATGTTAGTTGTGTGTAATTTTTAATACTGAAGCATTTTTATTCCCTAAAATATTGTTTCAGGTTACAGAATCTTCATCCATTTGCATTGCTTTGGGATGAGTAAGTTGGGCTGCAGAGATGGCTCATCTCAGGCAGCTGATAACTATAACTCCAGGGAATCTCATGCCTTCTTCTGGCCTCTGTGGGCATGTGCACCTTCAAAAATTACTAAGTAATTGATTTGGTTTTTCAATTTTTGTTGTATTAAAATAGACATATAAAATCTACTATCTCAGCCATTTCTGAGTGAACACTTTCATGGTATTAAGTCCATTGCCAATGTACCACATCACCACTGCCAGTACCTTTTGATCCTCTATATTTATGAAGTTAGAAGCCTTCCCTCTCTTCTTCATCTAGACTGTGGAAACCACATCTCAAGTTACGTCTCTGATGATCTATGTCCTCATATGACATCAGACTCTTATAGCGTTTCTTTTTCAGATACTGAATGAACCATTTTACTTGTATAATGTCCGAGCTGTTCATCTGCATTCTAGCAAGTCATCAGTGCCATTATTCTCTCTTAGAAAAAGCCCTTTCACCTTCTCTAATCTAATCTAATTTTCTAAGGTTTTATGCCTTCTTTCTGTTCTGAGGTTGAGGGCTATGTTGCTTTAGCTGCTCCACCAGCACTCCTGAAGTTGTTGAATATTCTTACAAGAAACATTACAGTGAATCAAGTGTTTTGAAAACATATCAAGATGTAAATGTTGTAGAGAAACAGCAAAATGAGGTCCATGTTGTTTGTGAGTGACACTTTTGCACAAGGAAAACACCTGCGATGTCTTCCAAACACTATTCTGACTTGTTGAGAGGATGAACAAGATTTAATGATTTTTCAAACTGAAGATAAACTAGATTTGTGTGTGCATGTGTGTATTTATTTGGGTGAAGGGAGGGAGATATGTGTGTCATGATGCATCTATGGAGTCTTGTCTACAACTGTGGGCTTGGTTCTTTCTTTCTTCCTTCCTTGCTTTTATTTCCAGGATTGATCTCAGGTCCTCAGGCTTTTGTGGCAAGAACCTTTATCTGTTGTTCGTCCTAAGGGGCTGCAAACCCTTCAGCTCCATAGCTAATACCATAAGAGCTCCCAGGGACCCAACCACCAATCAAGGACTATACATGGTGGGACTGAATGTTCTGGCAGCATGTATAGAGGATCGCAAATTTGATTATCTATAGGAGGAAAGGACCTTGGCCTTGTGAAGGTTTTGTGCCCCAGTGTAGGGGAATGCCAGGGCCAATAAGTGGGAGAGGGTGGGGTGGCAGGCATGGGGAGTGGGGAGGCAAAAGGGATTTGTTCTTGTTGTTTTTGTTTGTTTGTTTGTTTGTTTGTTTTTTGGAGGGGAACCTGGGAAATGAGAAATTTACATGTAAATAAAGAAAATATCTAAAAAAAAAAAAAAAAAAAAGAACCTTTATCTGTTGAGCTGTTTGGTGTACCCCAAGCTAGAATTTTTAACAGTAATAGCAGCAAATCTCTCTAAAGCGTTTTGACATTTCATTATTCATTTGGCATTACAGCACAGGAAATTGATACCAATAAATTTTAATGTGTAAGTTGTATGAGCAACTGATGGACTGGTTTCCAGACCTAAATGGAAGAGCTGAAAAGTTACTTGTCCCCCTCATACAAAAGAGACAGTGCTAATAGTGATCTGAGGGCATCAGTACTTCAGAATAAACAAAGTGATGGCAGCTTCTACATCAAAAATCTGTTTAGGGTTGGCATTTGTCCTGAAATAGAAGGCAAGTGCCTATAAGAGGAGGTCAACAAGAATAATTATGGAAAATGTTCAAGGATTTTGTGTCCTGAGTGTTGCAAGCATTCTCACAACAGCACTGAGGTAGTATGGATCTTTTGTGTGTCTGTAATTAACACTTCGTTTCCTCCTCTGAGGTGGATCCCATTCTAGTGAATAATTATATATTATTTACTTTAATCACACCTGCACGGATGCATTGTAGTGATTTCCACGGTGTGCTTTAATTGTTTCTCGTGGCTGCAGATATAAAGGACAAGGAACTGTGGAGAATATTCTTGGAGTGAAGCTTGAGATATTTCCACTTCAAGAATGGATAGAAAGCGTGGAAACTATGTAGTGAATGTGGAGCCCTCCGGAAAGCAGGCAGTGAGTATTGTCTCTCCATTTTTATATTTTGCCGACATTAAAATCTCACTTTTAGTGTTAATAACATGATCTCTCTTTTTTCTTATGTAGTCAAGATCAAAGGAAGCCATTCTGCCCCATTCCTTCTTTAGTGATGTAGGTTTTAAAATTTCACATTAGACATTATGTTAAGTAACTAGAATTATAAAGTGGTAAGAATGTCTTGGTTACTATATGATATATAGATAATAATAAATGACTATATGATGTATAAATAATAATAAACCATTGTTATTAATTATTCCAATATACAATGTATAATAACATGTTATTGTAATATAAATTCAAAATGTTCACTATCATCTGAACATAAATCCTTGATGACATTATTTGTAATTATATTTTTGCCATGTGATGCTTTGGGTTTTATGATTGATTAGTATGTCTCTTAAACTGCAAGCAATCAAACACAGAAACCTATCAGACTGAAATTGTAGGTAGCCTTTGGTGCATTAGGATTTGTTACTAAAAGTGTAAAAAAAATGTGTAATTTTCATTAAATACTGATAAAACAGAACAATCTTGGCAAAGCCTCCATGATGCCTTAAGGTAGGTATTTCTATAAGCATGAAAGTTTTAAAAAGGTAGCAGTTCAATGTTTAATGAAGAAAATTAGAGATAATCCACTAGGCACATTTGAAAAAGTTTGAACTTCCTAATAGATGCTTATCTTCCTGAATGCTGTAAAGCTGGAAATTAATAATACATAGTATTGGGAAAGAAATCTAAATATAGCTGTTTTATGTAAAATAATTATCTCTTTAAAACTTTTTTTAAAATTAGATGTTTTCTTTATTTACAATATTTCCTTTCCCAGGTTCCCCTCCAAAAAAAAAAAAAAGAAAGAAAAAAAGAAAATAAAAAAACAAAAACTAAAACAAACCTGTTCACCCTCCCCCTGCTCACTACCCTACCCCATCCTGCTTCCTGGCCCTGGCATTCCCCTACAATGGGGCATAGAAACTTCACAGGGCCAAGGGCCTCTCCTCCCATTGATGACTGATTTGGCCATCCTCTGCTATCCACCATGTGTACTCTTTGGTTGGTGGTTTAGTCCCTGGGAGCTCTGAGGGTACTACTTAGTTCATATTGTTGTTCATCCTAAGGAGCTGCAAACCCTTCAGCTCCTTGGGTCCTTTCTCTAGTTCCTTCATTGGGGACCCTGTACTCAGTCGAATGGATGGCCATGAGCCTCTACTTCTGTATTAGTTGGGCACTGTCAGAGCCTCTCAGGAGACAGCTATATCAGGCTCCTGTCATCCAGCACTTGCTGGCATCCACAATAGTGTCAGGAGTTGATGATTGGATATGGGAAGGATTCCCAGGTGGAACAGTCTTTGAATTGTCCTTCCTAAATTACTTGTGTATGGTTTCTACAAATGCTTGTATGTATATTTGTATCTGGTTAAATAATATTTGCTATAGGAACAAAGAACGGTATATTTTGAAAATTAAAATGATAAGTTAAAATTACTCAGGTAAAGAATAAGTGAAAGGAGTGTCAAGAAATATTGCCATGGCCACAAGGAGCTTTGGCAATCACCCTGCATGAAACATTTATAAGATACGTAAGAGAGAGAATGTCTGCTTTTCGATCAGTGATAGCGTTGATAAAGGAACACACAAACAAATAAACAACATCATCAACAACAAGCATTCTGGGAGATTTTTCATTCATGCACACACTAAAAAGATTTTTTTTCCTTTCTCAGGATGTCTCAGTGTTCTTTGCTGAAAACAGTGTCTCCTGTTTATCTGCGTCTTGATGCTTTTAGATGAGAATGCATTTTCATGTGTTTGTAAATATTCCTTCACGTTCTTTTTATAGGATGTACCTTGACAATAGCTGTTTCTGTTTACTATAGACATTTAAGTAGTTCCTTCAATAACTTTTTGTTTGAGATCAAATTCAAATGTTGTTACTTAAAAGTTACTTCCAGATATTAAACAATAAAGAAGTTGGACCTAGCTGGGTCATTTTCAGTTAGGAATACAGGGCTTATGTCAGTCCTTACGGAGTTAGGAGTTAGGAGATGCCTACAGAATTTTCTCTGCCAGTTACAAGCATGCACATGCCAGTTGCCTCTGGTTATTATTAGTTAATGCCAATTACATGATTCTACAATAGCCACATTCCCTGGCTATTCCAATGTTGTAGACATCACTTATACAAGAACCATGGCAACTTAACTCAGTAACATGGTCACCCAGGCTGCAATGTCTCTTCAAACCCGAGTCTACATTAGAGTTGTACTGCTGTAGTATGGACTCACTTATCATCTACTTGGGAAGGACTAGCATTCAAAAAGCCAGAAAATTCAGAGAAAGAAAATGGCCCATTGAACCAATTTTACTTTGTCTACCACGTATCTTAAATCCTTGGAGTTTGTCAGCCATGGCCAGCTGAATGAAACCAACACAGTAGAATCAGGTCAGTGCGACCAAGTCCACACCCCTCTCAAATGTGCCCAGGGAATAGCACACTTAATTTTCCTCATTAAACACAGATCTGTTGTCATTAGCTCTTTGATTTTATATTTTCAGAAATATTTAAAAACCAAATTATTTTCATACAAAGAATTTTTGATTTTATCAACATTTAGTAAAAAGTATACTTATTGTTCTTTTAATAATTGTTTTTAATGGATCAACTGCTCCATGAAAGTCTAATTTGAACAGATTTACTTATTTGTTTGCAGTTTGAAAGTTTTAATGGAGCTTTCAAGTTGTTGAACATTAATTTTGCATCTATTTAATAATAGGTGATTAAATCAATGCAATATAAAACAATTCCTAGTAGTATCCATAGTAATAAAATCATTAATGCCACAATCACAATGACAGTTAACAGTGAATAAACACACAGTGTGCTAGACACTCATTTCTTTCTTCATTTACATTCTTCCATTCAATCACCCCAGTAAATCTATGGCAGGTGACTAATGAAGTAGATTGAATTTAAGCAACAATGCCACTGAGTCCTAGTGAGACAAGTAAAAATAATTTCCTGTGAGATGAAGAGTCTCATGTAATTCATATACATGAATTTCTATATTTTGGTGTGTGTGTGTGTGTGTGTGTGTGTGTGTGTGTGTGTGTGTTTATGTTATGAGGCCTACAGGAGTATGCTGGTACACATGTCCCTGTGTGCATGTGTGGAGAGACCAGAGCAGGACATTAGGCATCTTTGCCCATTTCTATTTTATTATCTTGAGACAGGCTCTTCAATGAATGAGAAGCTTACTGGTTTGGCTAGACTGGCTAGCCAGTGAGCTCTTTGGATCAATCTGTCTCAGTATTCTAATGCTGGGGTTACTGAAAAAACGACCACACCCAACTTTTCTGTGGATTCTTGGGAGACTTATGTCCTCATGATTACAGGGAAAGTATTCTTACACATTAATTCCCCTTCCCAGACTCATGTAAGATTTTAAAAACCCAAACAAACAGAGTCTCATTCTTTAGCTTAAACTGCTTTTGGATTCATTATAATCCTCCTGTCTCAGCCTCTCTAATACTACTCCAAAGTACAGGCACTGCAGTGATTTTGAGAGGCAACAGAAACTTTTGCCCAATATCATGGACCTCATGGATTCTCATGTTCATTACCTTCTTTTCCTCTCTTCTCTCCGCATTTTAAGCAAGTGCACTGCCCCAAGACTTTTTGCACAAATCCATTCATTTTGAATGCTCATCTATCCCTCTTTTCCAATCTTTTGCAATTAGAGTAACTATTATCTTTGAATCTTCTTTGCCTCCCTGTTAACAAACAACATTTCTTGAGAATGAACTTTTTGCTGTTGTGAAACTTTTTTCTTCTCATATCTAAGGAGCATATACCAAATATATATTATAAACTAAATAAACTATTTGTTCCTGACATGGAGTTACATTCTATTAGATACAGTTTGGTATTAATTGTGTGAAGGAGTACTTGGAAATATTTTCATGAGTGAAGAATAATACACACAATATGTAGTATGTTTGCATATCATAATGATATACTATTCAGAGTCTGGTACAATGGGAAGGAAAGTGCCCTTAATACTATATTGTCTAGTCTAGGTTCAAGTGGACCCTATTGTGTAGTTATAACAAATCACTCAATTCCTTTGCTTTAGCATTCTTATTCCAAAAGGACCTGAGAAGCTTACACCTGGTCAGCTATGAAAAAGCATAAATGTTCTACCTGCCTCAGTGGTTTGCAACATGAACATATTTAACACTTGTGTAATATAATGCAGAGGGGGGATGATACATATTCCTCAAAATCAGGTTAAATATAGTAAGAAATTACCTATCTGGAATTTTTGTTCTCAGAGAGTAAGAAAATATTTATTCCTTTCAAAGGTCAGACTTCATTTGTTTTTGTCAGGAATGTTTACATTTAGAATTGCAGTCAATGGGATTTTTGCTTACTTGTGTTTCACCTCTGTAGCCAAGCATGGATACACATGGCCAAGAAGCTCAGCATCCCACATGTTGGCAACCACCTACAAATGACGTAACTGGAAATGTCTCCTCCAACTTGTCCGGGGTGTGGGTGAGCCCAAGAATCCTTGCACATTCAGAATGCCAGCACCCAGAGCCCTGCAGCCCACAGGTAATATCTACTTTAGCCCCTTTCTGCCAATTTAGATTGTGTTGTACCATGACATGCACTGAGCCTGCTCTTTCCCAGGCCATATGGTTAGGAAACTGTCTGTAGTCACATTTGCTGCATTCTCAATTCTTTGAGAGAATACTATTTGATAATTTGTTTTTACAGAACTAATTTCTAGTCCTGAGCTCAAATAGTCACTACAGAAAAATAAGCTAAATGAAAATCAAAGAAAAATGCATTGATCAAAGAAAATATGTTATGAAATATAAATATAAATATATGCTCTGAATAAACAGTTCAGGAGTGAGCAGAGAAGTAAACATGTTGAAATAGTGTTTAATTAGCTATTTAGACTTTGATAGGAAGTTGTCCTATGTTAACCTTCATGAATCCTACTTATTGGTGACTACTTGACTTTCTTGCATTGTATTCTTATACAGCTCCTAAAGCTTTGTATGGCACTCCATTGGAGCATGTTAGTTTTACCTAAAATCTGAACTGTCCTTTGTAGCATTTCCACTACCTTTGGAAGTCAGACTCAGCTTTGGTTCCTGAGTCCATGTTCAATCATCTGAATTGCTTTTGCTTCATAATTCTGTTTCTAAGTATTCAGCCCCAAGAAATAGGATCTTGCCTATTGACTGACACCGTGTAGTAGTTGGGTTGGTTCCCCAGCTCCTGAAATCTCTCTTATCTTCTACATAATCCTGCTGTTTGGGCCAGTACATTGCTTTGAACTGAATTTGATTGCAGATAAAAATGCCAACCCCTTAAATTATGTCGGGGGCAGTATGAAATAATGACTAAAATTCAATCGATATATTTTCTTTGTACCAGTTAAGTACTCCATGCCAATCATAGAATCGAAAGAGTTCTTTGTAACTTCTAATCTGCTGGATTTAAATCCTGACTGCACAGTAGAATCTCCTGCAGTCCACATAAGACATATAAAGAGATGATATTAAGCTTACATCAAAGAAGTCAAAACTATAGATTGGAGCTAATGCAAAAAAAAATGTGGATCTGATGTACAGGCAGTAATCACAGTGACTGACCTAAGGGCCCTCACAGAGCATCTAAGGCCAAGGAAAATGAGGAGATTTTTAAGGAACTTACCATTTTTGCTAGAGAAGCCAGCCTAAACACAAGAAATTTTTCATTCTTTGTTAGTTGTAGTATATTTCACTAAAGGAATCTTTTTAAATTTCCCTAAGACAGTCTTATAGAGCTGTGCCAGATGCACAGCTTTGTGGTCATTTGCTGTTAGCTTTGGTCATGCTGCTTTGTCAGGCTTACCTTGGTCTGGGTTGCCTGTCTCTAGATCTCATCTTGCTCCAGCTGTGTTGGTACCACTCCCATTTTCATAAAACATCATGGTTTACATCTTGGATTTCTTCCATCTCTATGGAAACTCTAAGTCCTGGATTCTATTCCTTAAGGGACTTGTTCTCATCCAGGTGATAAGAAATAAAGCCTACAAACTACAACAATGGCTGTTGGGGAGCAATCTCTTCAGTGCTGCAATAGTGCCATTTTTATCTTGAGTAATAACTAATGTCTGACTAACTGGACTTCAGGCCCAGTCAGTTGGAGGCCATTAATGCCTATTCCTATAAAAAAGCATGGCCAATTAGTCATGGCTTGAGAGGCCATAGACCATGGAAGACAACATACTACCATAAATACAAAGTTTGGAGGAAGTTCTTTTCATTGTGTAGCTCCAGATGTTAAACCTGGGAGGAAAATAATGACCATGTCATTCCGGTCTTACTAGGACCTACAGCAGTCGCCTGGACATTAAAAAAATAGAAAGTTATAAAGCATATAAAAACAAATTATTGTTGTAAGTTAATATATCACCTGACAATCAGCATTCCTTAAAGAATTGGGATTTCCAAAATCAATTTTTAAGGTCATATATAGTATCATTCCTTTGCTAATGCAATAACCATTGACCACTATTTAGTTAACAATGCAAAAGTAAGTGGAGCAGACATAACACCATGTAAAAGGGTTACTATTTGGCATTATGTCTAGTGGACAGAAGATAGAAAAAGGTGATAGGTGAAGAACAAAAGTGACATTCTCCTCTGGCCTATGCCAATGCTCTAACTTACAAGTAAGCATGGTCCAAGTGCATTGAAGAAACAGAGCAGAGGCCCAAGTAATCCAAGGCTATTGCTCAGACTCAAGGCGGAGAGGAGGAAGGCTAGTATTAAGGGATATCAGTAGAGGTGGAGAGAAAGTGGGCCATACTGGAATAGAGCAGAATGAGTTAAGAGGGCTTATCAACATGTTGGTATACTTCAGGGATGACACTGTTTATACTAGTGAGTGGAACTGAATAGATGAGCCGGGTAATTTGATAAGAACAGACAAGCTAGTCAGAATTCACTGGAAATGCATTACTGTGTATGAACTGGAGGCATATATGAGGCATCAAAGGAGTAACATCTGTGTTCACTTGAAGGCTGGAGGATAGGCCTGGACTGGATATAACCTTGAAAGCCATTCAGTTATGAGTGGTAAAAATGAAAATATTGAAACTGATTAACAGAGGCAGAAGTGGCTCTTATTTCTCATGATTTGACTTATAATTAAAATTTCTGTGAAATCTCACCTCCTTTATCTTCTACTGCACACAGTGACAATTTCACACAGTGGCTGATTGCAATCATTGTGATAGAAACTGAAAACAACTATGAAAAAAAAAAAAAGAAAGTTGCTGACTCCAAAGCAAGACTGAAAGAGATAAAGCATGGGCCCATTAACCATAAAATCTGAGCATAAATAATGAGCCTACAAAAGAAATTGTGAAGATTCTGGGGAATTGGGAAGAAATCAAGGAGACTGAAATACAACAGAAGAAAAAGAAACAGATGGCTCCAACAGAGAAGGAATGGTCCCCAGTGGCCATTGTTGCCAAAGGCTTAAGTCAGAAGAGGCTTGTACATGCCAGTGAGATCTCAGTGTGTGAGTGTGATGGATGGCTTGATGGGACGCGATACCACATTGCTTTGAGTTGAAGAATGAGCAAATGCAGCCACTGTATGTAGAAAATACAAGGAAATGTTTTTAGAGAAAGGGAAAAATAGCTATAAGAATTTGGTCTCAAAGGGGACTTGTTGTGTGTGTGTAAAATGGGGCAGACTGTAAGTGGGGTAAATGGTAAGTATTTTATCTGTGAGGAAGAGAGAGTAATAAAACCAAAAAAGTTGCTGGAAAGGCTACAGATCATGGCATATTAGGAGGTGTTAATATTTGGGGAATCTGGACTCATTTGGGTGCAAAATATAGAAAGAGTATCTATGTATCTTCCCATCAGTTTCATTGTTAGTCTAAAGCTGCCATAAAATACAAAGTCTGTTTCTTAAAAATTAAAAGAACATATTAGAAAAGAGGTATTAAAAGGTTTGACTTTTCTAACATCTGGGAAAAGATGAATTACTTCCAACCTTGATATAAGCAGGGTTTTTATGTCTAAAATTCAGATACTTAGTGATTCAAAAAAAGTTATGAGTTATAAGAAATAGAAAAGGTATGATAAATGATGAGCAGTTTCCTTTATACTGATACTCTATCTTACACTTTTCATAGGTGGCTGGAAATAGCTGTGGTGACTGGTCTTTGTGGAAAGTCTTCCTGGCTTGCCTCTTAGCCTCTGTGCTAACGACAGCAATTGGAGTACTCATACTAAGCTTGGTGAATAGAAACAATTCCCCCATTGTTATCCAGTTATCCTCAAACACTGAAGCCTCAACAGTTACACCTCAAACAGCCTCTACTACTTCTCAAACAATGGCGGCCACTTCCACAGGGTTGACAACCACATCCCCTGAAACTACAACCACAACAGCCACCACACCTTCTACTGAACCAGCAGAGACATCCACTGCAGCATCCACTGAAGCTAGTATCGCAACAACCATGGCCATGACTTCAACTCAACCTGTGACCACAACAGCGACCACCACAACTCCATCTGTGCCCACAAGCACAGCCACCTCAACACAGCCCACAACCTCTGCTGTGTCCACTGAAACATCAGCTACAACCATCGATTCAACTCAACTTGTAACCACAACAGCCACCACCAGCACTCCATCTGTGCCCACAAGCACAGCCACCTCAACACAGCCCACAACCTCTCCTGCATCCGCAGAAACATCAGCCACAACCATTGATTCAACTCAACCTGAAACCACATCAGGTTCATTCAGCATCAAGTGAAACCACACCCATTGCTAGTGCTACAGAAGTTCCAGTTCCTGAATAACCCATCAATGAAGTGGTTATGATCATTGATGCAGTTGGGTCTCCATCTGGATCTTGTAAGTCACAATTGCAACAGCTGCTGGAACCAAGATGCCACCACATTGTTAAGCCCTCTAACAGTGGAAGCCTCAATAGCACCAGATGCTACTGCAACTGAAAATTAGTTGCCAGCCAAAACAATCATGACTTTCCTTATCATTTTAATGCCTTTTGTTGGCTTATATTGACAACCACTACTACTTGCATTTAACCTACAACTATAAATTCTGCTTTGACTACAATAAAAGTGCTCTTTATTCTTCTTGCATAAGTTATAATCTCCATTTGGTCATGGGAACCAGGCACAAACACCACTTTTGATAGAATCCCTATCAATCATAAAAATAATTTATGGTACATCAAGTACACTTTCTCAGTTATCATTTCTATCAGTCATCTTATAGTTACTTCCACACTGACTTTTCTCCAAACTTAAAGGGCAGCCACCTCTTCTGTACTAGCTGAGTTAAATATGTATCACCGACAGGTCTCAGGCATGCCCACAACAAGGATGTCAACTGAAGAATAGTAATTTGGGCCACTATTAATACGATAGTCATCCAACTTTCACAAATCCAGCCCAGACTTTCTAAAAGTATCAAAAATTTTAATATGACTGAGCTTCTAAGTTATAAGAATCTGAACTTAGTTCTATAGCTTCCAGTAGCATAATTCTGCCCAGGCAAATGATCTAGCTGGTTCACTTAGGTAGAAGGTTATTAAGAAGTTTCATCTAAAATCTAGCAAATTTAGGCATTTAGATTTTAGTAGGTTTTGCTTAAGCTTATAACACTGCATTTCTCAGTGCATAAATTACATACATTAAATATAGAAGTTTTATACAGTGTAGATTTGCACAAATTTATTTATAACAATGTAAAAATTTAAATAATTGTTTCCTTTATGTTGAGATTTGTTGTTTCTTTATCCCTCTCTATATTGTAAATACCTCCTAATTTCTCATTGTATAGCCTGAAGATTCATATCACAGACTGTGGATCTTTGAAAAAAGATTTTGATTGTGGAAAACAAAAGTAATTATTAAACAACTCTGGTATACCGGGCTTTATTATAAAGGTTTTAAGGTATTTGGTTCAATTTCTATTTTTCACATTATTCTTTTACCATAGGGTAAATCTGTGACTCGACATTTTCTCTATTACCTTTCCTGTTCTAGTAACAGCTGAACTAGATAGGGGTTTCTCAGCTTTAATATATTTAATTAATAACATTTAGTAATTTTCATCTCCAAAGTAGTTGTACATTTGTTTAAGAAATTCATTGTCGAGAGTACTCCTCTGTGGAGTAGAGTGAACTTTTAATATATATATATATATATATATATATATATATATATATATGAGTAATAATGTATCCGTGAATGGCACCTCAAACATTCATCCGTTCTTTGTGTTGAGAAATATTCAAATCTCTATTTGCTATTTTGAAATACATAATTATTTATTTTGATTAATTCAAAATTATTCATTGTATAGTCTTCATCTATGTTATTTATCCAGTCCCTCTTACTTCCCAGCCTCTGGGAATGACTACTCTCTACATTTAGAAAATCAGTTTTTTAGAACCAGCATTTGAGAAAATATTTCTGTCTTTTTATGCTTGATTCATTTTACTTAATTCAACAATTTCCAGTTCCAAAAATGGTATTCATATGACAGAATTTCATTATATTTATCGTTAATTATATTCACTAAGTACAGATTTCACATTTTCTCCATCCATCCACCAACCTACCCATCTACCCACCTACCCATCCATCCATCCATCCATCCATCCATCCATCCATCCATCATCCATCTGTCCACCTATCCAACCATCCATCCATCCATCCATCCATCCATCCATCCATCCATCCATCCATCCAAATACCCATCCATCCACCCATGCACAGGTAATTTGTTTTCATTTCTTATCTGTTGTGAATAGTGCTGTGGTTAACATGGACATGCAGATGACTCTTTAATCAGCTTTGTTTCTGTTTGATTAGTACTCAGTGATGGGGCTGTTGGATCGTTGTTGCTATTCTGGTTTTTAAAGTATACAACTTCCTATAATGTCTATATTAATTTACATTCCAAATAATTTTGTAGAAAATTTCCCCTTTTCTTCCTCTTCTCCATCGTGTGTGTGTGTGTGTGTGTGTGTGTGTGTGTGTGTGTGTAATAGATACTCTAACTGGGATGAGAGAAAAATCATTGTGGTACAGGAATACAGTTTCAGCAATTGAGATTTACATTACACTGGGAGATGTAATACATGTCAGAGAGTTGGAAATGAGCAAGTGGTGGATATGAAGACAGACGGGAGCATCATCCCTTAACCTTTCTCTATCATAATCCTATTGACTGCCTTTTCATGCTGAATAATTCCTGTGGGCAGCTGCCAGATGCAGTGTAGCGTATCCAGCAGCTTTTATGCCTCCTACTCATTAGGAATCGGCAGCACCTGCCTCCTGTTATGATGACCCAAAAGACTTAATGTCATTGCTGGAACGTTCCTAGCTGAATTAAGTGGGTTGATAATATAGAGATAAAAATCTTGTCTTAAACACATTAATATGGGTTTTAATAATGATAGTCACTAACCAAAGTGAAAGCAAAATAAAACATAGACATGTAATTCATCTGCCTTTGTGGATCTAAACAGAACACTAAAAACTATTCTCTCTCTCTCTCTCTCTCTCTCTCTCTCTCTCTCTCTCTCTCTCTCTCTGTGTGTGTGTGTGTGTGTGTGTGTGTGTGTATGTGTGTGGTGTATGTGTATGTGATGTGCATGTGTTTCTATGTGTGATGTGTGTATGTGTGCCAGAGTACACATATGGAGGTCATAGAAAAGCTTTGTGGAGTGGGTTCTAGACCATATTGACATGGGTTCAGGGAATCAGTCTCAGGTTTCAGGCTTGTGCAGTGAGCATGCCTTACTTGCTGAACCATCCTGCAGACTCTAAAACAGAAGGGTTCACAGGAATACTGAGTTGAACAAGCTGACCTGGTTGGGGCTAGGGAGGTCTGTTCCAATGCTCTGTTTGTTGGGTTGGCTTCTCTTTCTTAAAAAAAAAAAGATTTTCCATTAACTCTTAGCAATTTGATTATGATTATAAGAACAAGTTTCATTCCCATCATTCAAAGAACTGCGTTCTTCAAAATCTTAGGACCTTAGCTTATCTGAGAAACAAAAGGATTCGAGTGGATGAGCTCTGAAGCATCTTGCAGGCTCACTTTAGAAATTCAGCACACTGGTGAAGTGTGACATAAGCTAACACTAGTACTACAGGCACTCTTCAGGACTGGACTCTCAGTTTGACTGTACTGCGTACATGGAACTTGGTGAAGTCACTGCTAAGGATGATGTCCTCATCACCCTTCATATTTAGTGTGTACCGACGTCACAAAATGAGTGGTAAACAGTTGCCTGTCTCATCATTGCTGTCACATTCTGTTTTTAGGGGTCAGGACATTGACAAGTTGGAAGAGTATTGGCCTGTTACTGTGTAGAATGACTCTCATTTTCTTTTCTTTTTTTTAAGATTTATTTATTTATTTTATGTGATGAGTACACTGTAGCTGTATAGATGGCCTTGAGCTATCATGTGGCTGCTGGGAATTGAACTCAGGACTTCTGCTTACTCCGGGCTCTGCTTGCTCTGGCCTGCTTGCTCTGGCCTCCTCCCTCAGGCCCAGCTTGCCCCGCCTTGCTCGCTCCAGCGTAATATACTGTAGCTGTCTTCAGATGCACCAGAAGAGGGCAATAGATCTCATCACGGATGGTTGTGAGCCACCATGTAGTTGCTGGGATCCAAACTCAGGACCTTCAGAAGAGCAGTCAGTGCTCTTACCCACTGAGCCATCTCGCCAATCCAGCTCTCATTTTTCTTTTATTTTCTTTTCCTAAATCTGGATATTATGAACTTTGAGAAGAGAGCCAGAAGGGAAGGAGTCATCTTGCTACATGTCACACCGGAGGTATGTTCGGCTCCACCCAAAGTCACTGGTTTAACCAAACTCAGTCGTTTGCTTAAGATCATATTTGCCAGATTCCAAACTGTAAAGTTCTCATAGTTTTCTTTTTTCTGTGTTACTTGGAATCCAGTCACTGAGAACAGCTCAGTCTCAGCATCATTGTGTCTAGCAGCATCTTTGCCCTCTGCTCTTTAGGCATCAGCAATGTCTACTCCCTGTTGTGATGACAGGAAGTCCTCCAAATATGGCAAATGCTGCCAGATGGATTAAATAGTTTGATAAGTACAGTAAATTATGCCCGTAATTTGGACAATAATTTAAATGAGATATTTTTCCTTTTATGGGGAGGAATAAAACAGTTCTGTAATCTAAAGGAATTCTTTTTATTGGAAATTCATACAGTACATTGGGACGGCAGCTTCCCCTTCCACATCTCCTCCCAGATCCTCCCCACTTCCCCTACCATGCAAATTCATGTCTTATTTCTCTACCTCTTTAGAAAATAAACAGGCAAATAAAAAAGCAAACAAATCAGAATTACAAGATAAGAAAAAAACAACAGAAAAAGCAAAAGAAACCAACACACACACACACACACACACACACACACACACACACACACACACAATCTTATAGACAACAAAATCTATGAAAATACAAAATTAGAAACCATAACACACAAGCAAAAGACCAGGAAGACAAACCATGCCCAAACAAAGAAGTATGAGATGAAAAAATCTCTACTGAAGCATCATTGTGTTTGATTTGTGTTGGAGATGTACTGCCAGGCATGAGACCTACACATAAGCACTGTTTATGTACTCAATGAGGCACCACTGGAGAGGACTGATTTTTTTCCATCATAAGTGGTTGTCAGTTAGGAGACAGCTTTTTGATTAAGATGGGAGCAAATGTCCTCTTCTCCGTCTCAGTATGGAGACCTCTTCTATCTTGAACTTGTGCTTGCGTGGTATCTTAGTCTTTGTGAATTCATATGTGCTCAAGTCCTGCTCTGTCTGGGACATATTGGGATTTGGAGCCATCCATCCCCTCTGCCTCTTACAATCCTTCTTCTCCTCTTTCACATAGTTCCCTGAGCCCTGAGAGGAGGAGATAGATGAAGACATTCCAATTAGTACTGATTGTTCCAAAGCTTCTCCCTCTCTGTCCTGTTGTCCCGTTCTGAGTCGCTGTATTAGTTTTCATCTTCTACACAAAGAGGCTCCTTTGATGATGACTGAGTGAGATGATAATCTATGCATATACCAGGATATCATTAGGAGTCATATTTTGGTATGTTAAACTAAAGAAATTCTTAACTCAAAATTTTTGTAGTTAAGTGATATAAACTATGGATTTAGCCCACCTTTCCAGTAGAATCTGAAGTCCACCTCCATTTGATGAAAGTTTTTTTTCCAGAAAATATTTCCAGAATGAATGTGAAAGAAAACTAGAAATTGTTTCTCAATCCTGTTGAAATAATTAACTCTCAGGCAACAGTCATGAATTGACGCAAAAATCATTAGGTCAGAAACTGCAAGGAAAAGTGTCCATTTGGAACAAAAGAAACAAATATACATTTACAGTCATAGCCTTAGGCAGGCTCACTTTTCTTCATAGTTTTTCTCAGGCTTACTGATATCTTTCCATTCACAATCTTTTGAAAATGCAACGAATCTGCTTGAGTCCATTTTTCCTGTTCCCTGGTAAGACTGCTCAGATTGTAAGCCTCTGCTGGTACTCACTCCTCTGGAGCATTATTCTCCCACACTCTCTTGGTCTTATATTTTACACACCTTGAGGACTCTTTACAGCTCTTGGTTTCTTGATAGTTCCTTTTAGATTTTTATTCAAAGATATAAAGTTCCTATATATCTTTGAAACTGTGGGTACATCACTGGCAATGGTATTTTGCCCTCTTGGTCATATTACAGGCTAGAATTTATGTGTGGAAGCACCACAAGGGCCCTTAGTTTGTTTTTTTTTTTGCTGGTTGTCAGCCAGCACTTCTCAGTATGACTGCTTTAACCCAAAATACAGAGCTTCCCAGATAAATGGGACACAGAGACATCAAAGACCAAGAAGAGTAGCCAAATCCTCTCAACTGGACTCTACTGTGAGGCCACACCTAGGCTTTGCTCTTTATATTCGGCTTCTGTCTTCCTGGATGTTAATACCTGTCTCTTTTTTGTACATACCTTGGCGTGGTCCCTGGCTTGCTTGTCTGAGCTAATATGCTGGCTATGGTCCGATTATCATTAAAAACTGCTCTCTTATTTTTGTCTCTGATTTACCACCACACATAACACGCAGTAATAAGCAGTTGCACTGGCATTCAGATCTGAACTTCTGGAACGTAACACCCAGTAATGATTATTCTTGGTTATCAGATTGACAAACTGATAGAAAACTGGTAACACACCCTTTTAGTTGGCTAGGGTAGTGAGCAGTTTATGAAGGCAGAGAACCCTTCAGTGAGATTAGCTGCCCTTGTTAAAATGAAAATAGAAACACTAAGCATACACTTCCCACCATCCATGCTACATAGTTCTCCATGAACCAGAAAGCAGACACTCGCCACTTACCGAATTTGCCTAGATCCTGGACTGCCAATATCTAAAACAGTGAGAAATAAACATCGCTGAATTGTTTAGGGATAACCTGACGATGAGACAGTGTCATGTCCAGAGGGGACTCCACCCTTCTCCTTTGCAAAAACTCTATGCCTGTTCTAGTAAGCTTACTTCTGTTGAACTGTCAGGCTCTAGCATTTAGCCAATGGCATTTCTCAAACGCGCTTTTGATGCTTTTAGTCCTTTTGTGACCAGTCCCACATTCTCAATGGCATCTCAGCCTTCTCTACTGTTTTGGTTGTCTCCACAACCAAAGGTCTGTTGACCTTTCTTAGGAAATCAGGATTCATCCTAGTGGTCTTGTGGCACTGAAGTTTGGGCCAATAGCATAAGTCTGACCTCTGGTGAGAGTAAAGGGTGTCTAAGACTCTTTTGCCTGATTTTTGGACCCTTTTTCCTCCTACTGGTTTACCTTGTTCAGTCATAATGGATATAAAGGTTTGTACCTAGTCTTATTGTAACTCATTATGCTGTGTTTGGTTTATATCACTGGGAGGCCTATTGTAGTAGTAGTTGTTGTTATTGTTTGTTTGTTTTTTGAAGGGAAATAGAGGATGAGTAGATATGAGGGAGAAAGGAAGTAAGAGAGAGGTTGAATACAGTAGGAATATAATGTATGAGAGAAGAATAAGAGAAAAATTCTGTATATTTTCAGTTAAAGTTAACTGTTATGAGGAATATTAAAATAAAAAGAAGGGAGGTGATGTTTCAAGGGTAAAATTTTATATATGAGCATGAAGAAAAGCAGCAACTCAAATAAAAGGAAAAACCCATGGTAGCTGAGGAGAGGGATAGAATTTACTTTGAATGTACCACACCTCCAAGATCCCATAGAGATTCAGGAAAGTAACAAAAGGACAGTGGATAGAATCAGAGGAGAGGGTGGTGACTGGGAGAAGTGTACAGAGCCTTTCACATCACGAGGAAGACTAGCTTCCTAGTGAAATGGGAATCCATGGGAGACTTGGAGAAGAATAACAGGCATAATTATTCTGTTCTATAGTGAATAGAATTAAAAAGCCAAGGGTAGCAACAAGCACTCTGGTTAGGAGAGAACTGAGATAGTCCAATCAAGGGTGGGTGGGGCTTGGACTAGCATAGAAGCAGTAGAGGTTAGGAAAAATGCTAGGTAGGGTTGGTTAATTTGGTTATGGGGCCATAGGAATTCACTTGGATGGATTGTAAGGATGTGAATAAGACCATCTCATATGTTTAATTTTATTCAACTGGAAGAAGTAGTGTTGCCATTTACTGAAATAGGTGTTGATGTTAGGACTACACCCAAGGAACTAATTCCTTTGAGGACATTGGACTGGAGACAGCTTCTCTTTTATAGTTGACATCTGTCTACCTAATAAGGACTCTCCACTGCCTCCTTCATCACCAACAGGGTAATTAAATGATCGAAATAACAGCCTGCTCATGGAAACTACGTCTCTCAATTTACTCTCTAATCACAATAAAGCCAGCATCTCTTACTCTGCTCTATTTAGTCACTTTAAGAGCTTCCTTCTACACTTCTCTACTCTCTACGAAAGTCTGATTAATGGAGTGATAATCCTGTCATATCCTTATGGTGTCTGTGTGGCATTGTTAGTCACACACAGCATCTGTGTTGGATTTTGGGTGAGGGTCATCCTCAACAGAAGTGAATCAATGTTGTGGAATTTGGAAGGGCTTGAAAATCAGAAAAAGGAATTTATCTGTTGACTTATAGAAGTTTCAGGAGTGGCAAGGAGAAAGGATGTATGGAATAATAGTAAAGACTAGATGGAAAATTAGTCTATGAAGACTGTTGCCAGAACAATGTGTCCTCTGTTCAGATTTGTGGAATAAGGAAATAAAGACTTTGAGCACCAGGAAAGGGAAAGCACCCTCACAGTAAATGAATTTAGAATATCCAGCCAAGTCTTTTGCACATATGATTTAATGGATTTCTCTAACTTTGTACAGTCTATCAACACACATTTATTTTTTTTCCCTAAGTGTCCTGGCTCTAAATTTTTAGTCTTCATTTTCTAAACTACAGAACCCTATCAACATTACCAGCATGGCTAGGCATACTCCGCTACAAGTATCTGCCCATTGGCCGTTTACATGTTGTATTCATCATCCAGTTATTTTCTAGATTCAGGCTCCAAGATTGTTCTACAGGACAGGATTTGAAGGCACAGCTGTGACTATGGTTTCTCTTAAGTGTGGTGTGGGTAAAAGATGAGGCTCATTTGTTTGAACTAATGGGCTGTTGCAAGGTCTTCTTCATGACTCTTCTGGCAGCCACGAGATCTAGCCTAGACTATTTGTAATATGGTATCTGGGTTTCAGCTCCAGGACTAACAAGGTCAACCCCATGCTCATTTATTCCCAGCTTTTGAACTGAGAATTGAAACCTTTCTTGTGTTTACAATCTTCTGCAGTTCCAGTAGTTTCGAATCTTACCTGCCAGAGGGCTAGAGAGCCCATGGGGCTTAGGTGAGGCAGGCCGCCAAGATGTCATCATGCAAGATGGAGACAAAAGTCCAGGGTAGAGTGCAGGGAGAGAGACTGTGGGAGAGTCTTCCTCTTCTCCTCCCTCCATATTTCTTTCTTCTTCTCAGCAAAGTTCCCAAAGGAAAGCTCCTTTTACAAAAAAGTAGCTAGGAATAGATACTTAAAGTGATGACCGCAATCACCAGGAAAGACAAAGTCATTAACTCACGGCTAGTCAGTGATGATCAAAAGTCAGGAACACAAAGGTGACAGTTCTGTAAGGAGGTACCTGTTGCTTCTGGGAAGGGAGGAAGGGAAGGAGGGAGGGAGGGAGGGAAGGAAGGAGGGAGGGAGGGTGGACTGGAGTCAATTTTCCTGAGTGTGGAAATCTGAGTTCTGAAAGTACCAGCTTTGTAACCTCTGTGTAAAACAGCGATGACCCTGTATCTCAGTTGAGCGTAACATGCATTAAAATTATAGAACCTCAAGTAAGTATTTTACAGGCAGAAAACACACAAGAGAGAGAGAGGGGTTGATGGTGTTGAACACTCCTGTGAAGGCATGTGTGGCCAGAAAGAGCTGCCAGATGAATGGAGCATGCTTTGGAGCAAAGCAGCAACCTATGTTGGGTCTATGCAGACTTCATGATCAGAGAAACAGAAAATGGTAGAAAGTGGAGAAAGAGTATGCTTTCCTCTTGCCACATTGGCACTGGCTTTAACCACTACTAATGTAGGCTCAGTGTGAGTCATGTGGCAATTTAAGGTATATTAATTGATAGGGGTCACATCGTCATTGTCTCTTTTCATTTCATACTGGCTTGTTTGGTTTTCTTTCATTATATTTAGCTAATCATGTAAAGGTGGACACTTTGAAAAATGCTTACTTAGTGTAATTTTCACTGGTGTGCCTCTTTAATTATGGTGGATTCCTAATTCCACATAAACATTTTCCTTTTCTTAAAAATTTTCTTCTAAATATTCTAATTACATTTTGCAGGAGACAACAGATACCTTATGTAGTGTGTGATAAATCACTGCATAATAAATATGACAATAAGGTAATATGTTCTAAGTATTAGGAACGAGTAAGCAAAGAAGTGTCTATTTAACAATTCTCAAGATAGTATATACAAAAAAGGTTTCTATCCTAAAAAGAGTCTCAGTCCTTCTGATGAATCAGATTAGCTATCAAATACTAATGGGATACTAATATTACCATAACACCGCACTTAGCATTGTCTTTTAAAGTGAATTCTTTCTATCTTTCATTTTATTCTACTGATGTGGTTTGGATGATTGGTATATGCCAGCTCTGTGCTGAGCACCATGGATGAAATGGATAATGTCGTAGGATGGGAAGACTATTTCAAAGCTGAGTTATAAAGACTGTGAAAGGAGAGAAGGAGAGAATAGATTAAGAAACTGGTTCGTGTGTAGTGTGGAGGTTGTATTTAGCCACCGAAAAGAATGAGATTATGTCACTTGCAAGAAAATGGATGGAAATTGAGATCATACTATTAAGTCTTGCAAAGGATCACAGGTTCCCCTTTACATGTGGAATGTGGGGTGGGGGGGGGAAAGACATGACTAGAACATAAAGGCAGCAATGTGGACAGAGGATAGTGGTAGAAGTCATAGAATGTGAATGTGATCAGAGTATACATGCATGTATAGGGCTGTGACAAAGGAATCCCTCATCTTATACAATTGATGTATTGCCATTTAGAACATGGAAGGTAGTTCAAATGACTCCATGGGCTGAATGCTATCACGAGAGGCAGGTAGAGGAAGAGATGATAGCCTGTGGGAGGTTAGAGAAATGTGAAAAAGAGCCACAAGCCACAGAAGCTAAGGAAGACAAGGAAGAAGATTATTCAGCAAAATCTCCAACAGGAAGCACCCAAGTCAACACCCTGACTGGCTCGGGGAGAGTGCTTTTAGACTTCCGGTTTCCAGCAACGGAAGATAGCGCTATACTTTTAACATTTATTATTTATTACGTATTCCTGTTTGTGTCTGTGTGAGTGTGTGTGTATGTGTAAACATGTCAGTGTTCATATGTGACACGGTATATGTCTGAGAGTTAAAGAACAAGAACTTGCTGGAGACAATTCTCTCCTTCCCCCATGTAGGGTCCTAGGATCAAATGTAGGTTTCCTGGTTTGTAGAGAAATAACCTTTTCCCACTGAGCCTTCTTGCTGGCACATTTTTTAAATGATATCAAAGAGTTTTAATGGTAGTGGAATATTGACTCTCAGGGCTTCCCACATGCTAGACAAGCCCTTCATAGTTGCTCTATCTCCTCAGGCAAATCCATTGGTTTTAAACCACTACATTTGTTGTCATTTTTTTTTTTT